>JAJOZX010006050.1:240000-267664 GCA_023014485.1 Bathynomus jamesi | reverse complement strand
CGTCCGGGGTCTCACGCGGACCCTAGGTGGCGACATGGGGTACCAGAAGGACCGGGCGGGTGGGAGGGAGGGCGTACTCAGGGTGACTGACAAGGAGGGGGCAGGGGATGTTGGGGGTGTAGGTACTATGGGGGTGGAAGGAGGTGAACCAGAGTGGTCTCGTGGAGGGGTGGAGAAGATGGCACCAAGAGGCAAGGGCAGATCCATGAGACTCGTGGGCGCGGCCGAGCTCCCCTCGGTCACACCGTGCAGCTGCGCCAGGGCCGCATCCACTGGATCCTCGGGGGAGAAGATCTTGTTCAAATTGGGTCTCGTTGTGGGGGGCGGGTCATGAATTTCGGCAACTATTGTCAGAGTAGAGGGTAGAGTGGTGGGACCTCCGCGGTGGGGAGAGATGGATATTTTAGATGTAGTGGGGGGTGTGAGGGTCCGAGCCGTCTTCTTGGTTCTTGGGGAAGAGGGAGAGACACGTTGGAAGGCCGGAGGGTCTGGCGATGCTCCGGGCGGCAGGTTCGGGAGTGTGCAGAGAGTACTGGGAAGGCAGGGTTTGAGGTGGATGGGACCTGGGTGTCCTGGTCCCAGACTCCTGGGGGGTTCGTGGCAGGTGAGGTGTGGGAAGGGGAGGGATGGTGGGGGGACAGGAGACCGTCGGGTCCTGCGAGGATTTTCTTTGGGGGGGACCGGGAGCAGTGGCTTGGGGGGGGGGGGTTCGGCGGCAGGCCAGGGCGGCGTGCCGAGATGATAGAGCCGAGAGCAGCGGCATAAGACACCCCCGGCCTCACCTCCCGACTCTGCACCCTGTCTCGTGCCTCACGGGGGCTAAGGAAGTCCGTTACCTGTAGGCCTCGGACCTCCTTCTCGAACTTGAAGAAAAGTCATTCGCGGGATGAAGAGGGGTGTGCGTCTTCACAACTGGAGCATTTGGGTGTATTGGGGCACCTGTCAGGGTGAGCGAGTTGTCCACAGTAAACACACAGTTGATGCGGCTGTCGACAAACGGAGCTAACGTGTCCAAACTTATTGCATTTAAAGCAACGGGTCGGGTCCGGGATGTATGGGCGGATAGAAAACTCGCATGACGTGCGGTCTCTCATACCCCATACAATGCGGTTGGGGGGAATTAAGGTATTGAAAGTAAGGAGCAGACGTGGGGTGGGGTGCCTCCCTGTCGGGATGTGAAGCGATAAATCTTAGTGACTCCTTGGGGTGCGAGGTCCTCCAGGAGCTCGTTCACTGCGATCGACAATAGGCGGGTGGCGTAAATAGTGTCCTGACTCTGGTTCAGGCGAGGGTGTGGGGAAACGGACACCGAGCATCCAAGGACCTCAGTGACGGAGAGTAGGGCTTTTGTCTCTGCGGCTGAGCGTGATTTTATGAGGAGGGAGCCATCCCTCTGTGGGCGTACGTCGTAGCGGCTGGAGTTGCTGTGGGTTCGGATCGCCTGGAACGTCCGTTCAGAGTTGGTCGGGAGGGACCCAGATGTAGGCCGAATCACCAGGAACTTGTGGATACTTGGAAGGGAGAGGGAGGCTGTAGAGTCGAAGTGGACTGGGATATTCAACGGTCGATAGGACGGCCGTGAATGCCGGCTCCCCCGTCCGCCGCGGGGCTCTCTCCGTGGGGAGGTGGGCTGACGGCGGGTGAGGGGGGCATATGGGGAGAGCAAGAAGCCGGGTTGTGGGGGCAAGTCCTCGGTGGAACTTGACTTGCCCGAAGGTGGCTGGGGTGGGCTGGGGCGAGACCCCTGCTCCAGAGAGTGTAGGTCCAAGGGCATAGTCGAGGGACGGACTGGGGTCGGCAACGGAAAAGGAGAGTGCAAGTTCCGCTTCCACAGGGGGGGGTCAACCCCATCAGGTTGCGGTCTTCCAGTGGTAGAGGACTCGAGGGCCTGGTTGCCCACCACCCGAGTGTTGAGAGAAGGAGTAGTCCGGGAATGAGAAGCAGTAGTCGTAAGCCTAGGGGGAGAAGTATCCATAGCGAACAAAAGAGAACTTCATCCCCCGCGCGCATCCAGCCACCACCGACTCCAACAAGGGAAAGGCGAATCGTGGGCACACTTGGTCCCACCGCCAATAGATTTCACGCAGGGGAGATACACCCGTACCCAGTCCCTGTGCCTGAAAGGCGGCCACTCTCATCCAACGCGCGGTGAAAAGTGGCAGGGACAGGGCTTGGGTTTGGTTGAAAAGCGACAAGGGTGCAGTGCAACCACCTCCCACACCCAAGGGCCAAGGAAGGGGTCAAAATCAAGGTCCAAAAAACAACGCCAAAAAAGAGAGAGAAGCCAGAAAGAATGGGTGAAAGGAGAAAGAAAGAAAAAGAAGCAGGAGAGCAGCCGGGTCCCCAAACGGGTCCAATGGTCCACGAGGGCAGAGAAAGCCCTTACACCGAAGAAAGGTGTATTCCCACATTCGCCACAGAGGGACGCGCCCTATCGCTCCGGACAAAGCAAAGGGATATATATATATATATATATATATATATATATATATATATATATATATATATATATATATATATATATAAAGAGAGAGAGAGAGAGAGAGAGAGAGAGACTACTGTATAAAACATTTATTCGAACAGGACGTTTCGAATCTCAACTCGATTCATCTTCACCAAATCTAAAGATGATAAAGAAATACACAAAAAGTAAAACGGTTATACAGGGTGTCCCAGAATTAACTATCTATTTCAATGAAATCGGACAAATTTTTTAAAAACACACTTTTATTTATGTTTATCATGTTTAATATGTGTTAAAAATGTATAAATTTCTAAATTTTTTTCATAATTTTATTTTCATAATTTTTTCATTATCTGGTCCAATGAAAGACCGTCTGAAGTCATAGAATGGCAAAGAGACTCTCCAAAAGTTAACGTGTGGCTTGAAATGACCAAATCCAAAATTTATGGTGCTCCATCTTGTTGAAACACAACATTATCAAGAATGCCATCATCAAGAAGCTGTGGATCGAGAAACTGCTGAAGCATATCAAGGTAGACGGTACCTGTTACAGTTGCCACCGCAAAGAAGAATGGGCCATAAATTTTGGATTTGGACATTCCAAGCCACACGTTAACTTTTGGAGAGTCTCTTTGCCATTCTATGACTTCAGACGGTCTTTCATTGGACCAGATAATGAAAAAAATATGAAAATAAAATTATGAATTTTTTTTAGAAATTTATACATTTTTAACACATATTAAACATGATAAACATAAATAAAAGTGTGTTTTTAAAAAATTTGTCCGATTTCATTGAAATAGATAGTTAATTCTGGGACACCCTGTACAAGTAAGAGGAAATTGTTAAATAAATATCAGAGACAGAATGAACCTCACCGTGTGGTACAAGAAATAAAACTAGAATACCTAAAATTCACTACACTGTAGACTATAGACAATGAATAAAAATTGGTTGGTTTGATAATATTAAGTTCTACGAAAGTAACAAAATCATTAATAGACGAATGAATCTGTTTGATGAACTTAGTCTCCAATATTTTAAGATCAACAGTACTAACAGAAAATGACAAAATAGAATAATTACTGGTAGGATAAATAATATTTGATGGACATTTCCAACATTGAAATTAAAAAAATAAATAATATAGAGAAAATAGTTATGGATTATAAGGTGGACGCGGGCCAACAATTTTTCGAATTTTCAAGTTCAAACCAATATTGCTTACCTCAAAACAACCAACCGGAAAAGTGTTACAATGGATTTGTAGTACAGCTAACTAGGAAGGGGCGCACCAATTTTTAAATATATATCTTAAGAATTTAGGATTAAGAGTAACATTTCCTAAAAAAAAACAAAAAAAACTTTGAAGTTTAGCGTATATAAATACAGAGTATTTGAAGAGTGGAAAAATGGTGGAAAAATGGTGGAAAAATGGTGGAAAAATGGTGGAAAAATGGTGGAAATTTAATGAAAATCGGTTAGTAAATAAAATGTTTCGAAAACATGTTTATCTTCCTTTTACAGTGCAGTGTTGTCAAGCCTCACCAAAATACTCGTGCAACTCACGGATTTTGAGGAAATATTGTAATTGATTTCACGGACGTCGGTTTTCAACGCTGAAAACTCAGTTTGGAATTTTGAATACGGCGATAAAACGCTTGGTTTGGTAATGTGGTATGCGAATAGCAACGGCTAAATAATATAAGACATTTATTTTTATTACCCGGTCCAAAATGTGAATAACGTGGTATTTTTTTTTAAGTTAAAAGGACAAAATTTAAGCCAGACTCCCAGCAGCAACCGCGAACAGACGCGAGCCAAGAGCGTTAGTCAGCACTTAGCTTATGGCGTGTCTCGGAGCCGTAAATGGTGTGTTATATTTTATAATTTATTATTTATTTGCCTTTACGTGTTTATTATGTGCTTATTATTAAATTTTAATTATAGGTTAATAATATATCGCGGTATAATATTACTCTAATATTTTAGGTAAAAAAGACGTTCTATTTTGGAATCTTCGAAACTTTTAACTTATTTTTTTCATAAAATCATTAAACAATAAATAACGCAGACGGCGATATCGCAGGGATTACTCAAAACGTATCTGAAAATGTTTATATTGTTTTCATTTTATCTGTTCTTGTGTTGCAAAAGTAAATAAAAGTTTACTTTTAAAAAGTTCATTACTACCAAGGTCGTTGTCTGTATCTGAAGGAAACATTAGAGCAATCTCACTGGCATGTTCCTTAAGGGATTGAGACTTGAGAGGTATGCGGCGTCCTGACCTCACTCTCATCGAGCGTCTTTTGCGGGGAGGAGGCGGGGAGAGAGATTCGAAGCGATGGTCTGTACAAGAAATTCAAAGAATTTTACCGAGTTGGAGGCGTTTTGTCATGAAGAATGGTCATGGCTACAGAAAGAACGAATCTAAAAGATGGTACGCAAGGCTACAGGTAGGGATGGGGAATAATGATTTTTTTTTTGGAAATTGCCAACAAAACGAGTGGTTTCTATGGCCATTTTCGCTGCTAAATACGAATCTGGCTGGTTCTTGGACCTAAAATGAAGTTTTGATCTGGTTCAGTGGATTTTTTTTCAAAATGGCGGGAAAAAAATAGTTCTCTTTTTTTGGTGCTTAAGAAAACCGCTACCCCTCATATGTAATATGTCTTTTCATGTTTTCAGGGTCGCTGAAGTTGAAAATTAACAAATCAGAGACATTCGATGCGTGGTTTAGCGGTTATAGGCAAAAACTGGAAAAGAAAGGTATTATTTTATTAGAAAATCATGTACAGAAGAAACACAAGGCATTCACATTGGTTTCATGATGTAATTCAAATCATGAAATCATCATATTTACAACACATTGTTCAATAAACTATCAATATCACTAGTAACATTATCCTCTGGTCGGAAGGCATTCTTAATAGAATTTCTCAGTTCATCTACACTAAATTTTTCCATTTTGAATTTCCCGTCTCTCACTTTAACACGTCTCATTTAACGAAAATCTGGTGTGATGGTGAGTCTCAAATAGACAATTTCTGTGAGGATCTGCTTTTCGTTCAGTTTGTACAGAGCATCCAGGTTGTTTGGAGTCATAGGGCTTCCATGTTTCTTGCAATTTTCCAAAACCGTCAATATTTTGCCAGCTTTTTCTTTTTGAGCTCTTCTTTTTCAGTAGGGACAATTTCTTCGTAGCATGCACAGTAGCTAGAAAATCTTCCTCTAATTTCTTCACTTTCTTGACTTTTTCTGAACCCCTGGCCCATTTCCAGGATGCCTTCCTATCCTCAAGAGACTTTGATTCGAACGAAGAGTCTATCAGAAGTCCGTTAGTCACAATAACATTTTTTCTCTCGAGTGCGTTTGAATGGATGTAGTACCACCATTGACCCTGATTCGATTGTCAAGTTTTGAAAATTCTGATTCGCATCCTAAATTTGTCAGAGGGGCATACATCAAATCTGGATTAGCGTCATCGTCTGATCTTGTTAAATAGTCCATACAAGACAGCTGATTATTCACAGTATCAATGACTTCTTCTAGAACTAGAACTTCAAGTTTATCTTTACCAGATCTGGCTTGTTCCTTCATTACAGCCATCAAGTCATTCAATTCAACCATTTTACCTTCAAAGAAACGTTTTACTCTAGACCAAGTTATTTCACTTTTCTCGTCACCCTTCTTGTCAATTCCAAGAAGCTCCATCATAGGGAAAATCATCACTTCACCCATCATTGAGTAAATTTGGAAACAACACATGAACCATTGACTTTGGATGAAAGTTGACACTGCGAGAACTAGCTTGTCACTGTTGACATCTACTAAGGCATCAAAGAAAGCTTGGACGGAGTCTCGCCTCGCCAAATATTCTTTTACTAATTCGGCGATTCTCCCAAACCTGTTTGTCACGAATCCTTTGAATCCATCACATTTGAGTCCATTATCCGCCATCCAAGATTTATAGTCATTATATAGGGAGAGCGAATGGGAAGCGTGGCTGGGAGAGAGCAATTTAGCAATTGCAATGAGTCCCAAAGTATGAATGGAAGAACCAGGAGAACAGAAAACTTTTTCTCCTGCCGTAACTTGAAGTAGATTATGTACTCCGATTTTCTGTTCCATATTTTTAAACACTTTGTCTATAGCGTGATCTACTCCTAAAAGGATATGGGCGCAGCACTTCAAGATCTTGTTTGATTCGATTCCAAGATGCTGTAAAAGTACTCCACATTCACTAGCTCGATCAGACATCCAGAAGTCTATTTGAGATTTGAGTTCGTCAGTGGTAGAATTTGCTAGTACGGCTAGACAACTCAATTTGAATTCATAAGCTCTGGCTTCATCCTCTCCGGAATGACTGACGTTTTCCAGATATCCAGTTATCAGCGACTTTTTCATGCCAGATGGACCAGCGATGGTGATGTGGCCAGCCTTCACGTCGTACAGCCGGTAGCCGGCAGCCTTGGTCGTATCGTCAAGTCCTACACTCACAACATTATCCTCTTTGTTGAAGATTTGTTGAGCGACATACTTTAGATTCAAGTATGAAGCATCTTCCAAGTATTGCATTATTGATCTGCGGCTCGGAAATACATACGTCAAGTCTGAATACTGGTGATGGACTTGTAATTCTTCGTCTTCACTCTTCATCTCACCCTCACAATCTTTCTCATTATCATCTGCCTTCAGCTTCCAATCTTGATAAAAAACCATGTTAGCTCCGCTTATTATCGCTCTCGAAAGCTCTTCTTGTCTCGGCAAGACACTGGACTATACCCCGCATCAAGTTTGCATCTTGTTGTTCTTTACTCTTCTCCTTGCTTAGGTCTTCTTCCGATGAGCGAAGTTTACGATCAGTAGAAGGAACTGTCTTTGTCGTTGTTGGTTTTTCAAAACTCGGATCGTTTTCAGAATCGACTGAAGTTGCTAACATTTCAATAATTTCTGATCCTTCTAGCTTCCTTTGCTCTCTCAAGTTGCTTTCTGTTGCTTTTCGCTTTTTCTTCGCTGATCTTTCACGAGTTTCTTTCCTCTTTTTTTGTCTCACCCAATCTTTTGGTACTGCATTTGTACGTATGGCCTTTACACACCAAAGCAATTATCCCAATAAAAAGTCTTATCCTCATCAGTCATTTTTACCCCAAATTCTACTGCAAGTTCTGTTCTGTTCTGCTTCGTAATCCTTATGGTCAGTTCTAATGTTGTAGGCGTTCTTAGTGAGCTGATTAATTATTAAAGCCGCTCGCTTTTTGGTACCATTCGACAATTTTAGGTTTTTGTTGGCAGCGTTCATTCTTTCTCGGTTTGTTAAAAATGTTCTTAATCGTCTCTTATTTTTTTCGCCACTGTTTTTTCATGCATTGGATAGACATTTTTATAAATCCAATCTCGTCTTAGTTCATTTGCAACTATCTTGCTGGCATCATCTCGAGTCACTGACTTTTTCTGTCCTTTTACTCCTTTTTTGCAAAGTGCAAGCATCCTACCAATCGTAACTGTCCCTGGTGGCAACCTTCTGCGTAAGTTTCCCCCAAAAGTTCTTTTCTGGTGGCACTGCGTGATTTCCTTTCACCAGCCATCATTACCAATCAGCAGTCACTAAGCATTAGGATCTGCAAGTACAGTAAAACCCCATTAGTCGGCATGTAACACCGAAATATGATAGGTAATACAAATTATAGTCATGCTAGATGTATCATATATATTATTATTATTAAAGTAGATCATATCAAATATTGTATTTGATATATTATTTACTATTATTATTAAAGTATATATGTTGGGGTAAATGTGATAAATTGGTAATTATGCATAATTACCGGTAATTATGCATAATTGAAAATATCATGACTTAACCTAACCAATTGTCAAGGGCGTACAGTTGACCTAACCGGGCATTCAATTGACCTAACCTGGCATTCAATTCAAAATGTACAAAACCTACATATTAATTTGTCTTGGGTTGAGTGAGTGAGAGCTTGAATCAAGCAGCGACTTGATTCACCCTGAGTTTGCAGATTTTGACAAGCAAAGGCTGGAAATGTAGGGCCTCTTAATGCAGTGTGTAGTAGGCAGCTGTATGATGTGGGTAAAACATTGATTTCGGGTCAATTGAATGCCCGGTTAGGTCAACTGTACGCCCTTGACAATTGGTTAGGTTAAGTCATGATATTTTCAATTATGCATAATTACCAATTTATCACATTTACCCCAACATATATACACACTATGTTATTATTAAAGTAAATTAGCACAACATTGATAGTACAAGAAACCACAAAAGAGAAAGCAGCCAAACACCAGAACAAGCCAAAACACTAAAGTAAGCCTAAATAAAACATCAGTATCACGACACACTAGATACTTAACAACATTGAAGAATGAACATAACCATGATTAAAAATATAGCAAGCATTTATCAACTAATTATTTTTTTTCTATCATTTATAAAGGTTTGGAGGTGAAAAGCTTCATTCATCCTTTATGTTCGATATGGATCGGGCATTTTTTCAAATTTTTCGTCATCTATCTGCTTAACCACACTCCTAATGTCTCTCATTTGTTCATTTTCGAGTTCAGCGACCATGAAAACATATGAAAAGACATTACATGTGAAGGGTAGAGGTTTTTTTTTATCATTAAAAAAAATCGATTTTTTTTTTGGCCGCCATTTTGGAAAAACCCACTGAACCAGGTCAAAAATTCATTTTAAGTCCAAGAACTAGCCGGATTCGTATTTAGCAGCCAAAATGGCTATAGAAACCACTCGTCCTAAAAAAAACGTTAGATTCCCCAACTCCTACTATAGGAAGTATCTCCTTGAAGTGATCGCAGTAAAAGGACATTCTACAAGATTACAGAACCTAGATAAGGGTCGTTGGCTAATCATATAGGAAAATTATACATGTATACTGTATATATGGTGTCTTAGATGACCACTGGTACTAGGTGTTAAAACTACCTTCCCTGCAGCTCTTTACACATTGACATACGATATATGATGTAATTTGTGATGTTTCGACGTTTTCGTATCGATGCGTGAATATTCATTGTAGATATGTCTTTGAGGTTTTCGAGTGTTCGAGGGAGATTGATGTAAACGATACTTTTTCAGTAACCAAGTGACCACCGCAGAAAGAAGTCCAAAGCCGTACAGCGTAATGTCACAAGATCTCGGTCATTACTGGTTTATTTTAATTAAGACAATAGACATAATGGAGGAATGCTAGCGTAAATTCATAATTTTAGCAGTGGATCGTGGAAAGAGCTTCTAGTTAACTTTTAAATCACAATTATATCTTAACGAAACAAAATACTCTTTCTCATAATTCACCGCGCCCGAGACTGGCTTTTGGTTATACCTCCCGCTTAATCTCTCTCCATGTTGCCAACTAGTATTTTATATTTCAAATAATTGTATTTTATATATATTAATTTTATACAATTGAATCAATTTACTACACTCCAAAAACATATTATCATCTACTACACTCTAAAACAAGACTATTATATTCAATGTCCTATTTAAAAACAACACAACGGAATGGACAACTGGACATGATGTCTTTCAGATGAAATTTTTGAATGGAAACTTCACCTGGAGGCAATGTTCCCTCTAAGGTGTGCGCGTGTGCGCGCGCACACGCGTTATGAAACCCGCGCACACAGCAAAATAAAATGCTCACAGGCTCAAGCGTATCGTGAGTCACGACAGTAAATGAAGTAATTTCAAAAATTTCAGTTTAATGAATTCTATAAAGAACAAATTAAGAAACCGCTTGAAAGAAAATCATTTGGACATGCTCACGCGAATTAAAAGTTACCTGAATGATGACGGATGTATTAATCTTCATAGTTTATTTGGAATGTGCAAATGCTAAAGATGGTAGGGAGAAATCACAATCATACTTAAATGAAAGGCACTTTCACTTAATGTTATTTTGATTATATTTTATTTTATGGAATTTTATTATTTTTTATTTTATTCCTATTTTGTGAATGGATAAAATCATGTATTAACCTTGATAGTCTATTTTAAATTGCTAAATGCTAAAAATTTTGAGAAATGATAACTAAAATAGTCATTTTCAATTAATGTTATTTTTATTTTATTTCTTTATTTTGTTGAATTTTATTTTACTATTTTTTATTTTATTCATATTTTTAGAATGGATAAAATGTTTTCTTTTTTAAGAATATATAATATCGTAAAGAGTTTTTTAATATCCATTTAATAGTACCGTAATGATCAAGCTATCACCTTATGGAAATAATATTTATTAAGTATTTAATATTTATATATATTTAATTTTTAAGATAATAGCGCTCAGAAAAGTTTGCACAATTTTTCACCATGAATCTAAATGTATGCACAACGAAAATTTCTCGCGCACACGGACTAAAAAAAATTAGAGGGAACATTGCCTGGAGGATATCATGTTTCAAGAGGACGATGCTACATGCCGATTCCTTTGCTTTAGGAGGGTGTTCATTTCATTCTGGCAGGGCGCTGTGTGTGTGTGTGTGTGTATATACAGGGTGTCCCGTAAGTCTGGACCCATAGGGAAAAATAATAAAATTACAAAATATTCCAAAAATTTATTACATAATCTGTTCAAAGTGTCCGCCGTTGTGTCGCACACATAGTTGAAGACGCAATCTCCACTGCAACAGCACTTTCTGAATCACAGTCGCAGGAATTTCTTGACACGCCTCCACAATGCGTGCTTTAAGGTGGAAAATGTTCTGAAGTTTGACCTCGTACACTTTGGCTTTCAAGTGGCCCCACAAATAAAAATCATAATAAAAAATAATAAAAAAATAATAATAAATAAAATAATAATAATAACATAATAAAAAAATATATATAAATCCCTATGGGTCCAGACTTACGGACACCCTGTATATATATATATATATATATAATATATATATATATATATATATATATATATATATATATATTATTTTGCAACATTGTCTCGGGATTTATTGGTTAGCTTTGTAACTGATTATTTTTATATCCTTTAATAGTGAATGTATTCCTACTATCAACTGAAAGCTTTATTCGCTCAGACTCCGTCCCAGAATACTGCAAATGCGTTCTGTTCTCCTTGCTTGATTCGCTTAAATTCTGGATTGGTTTTGCTTTGCAATTTTTTTTCTAAATACATGACAGAATGAATCATTCTTTTTTACTTTACTTCAGGGAATAACTTCATCTGTGGACTTCTTTGTGTTTTCAAAAGAATATAAGAAATTTATCAAATATTTCAATAAATTATGTGTAACAATATATATATATATATATATTATATATATATATATAAATTATCGACTTCCGACCTCTATATTTTCTTTTCTAAAGAGGATTAAGATATATTATCTATCAGAAAAACACATATTTTGCATTATTTTGAGGCTGAGTCTGGGAAAAATAGATTTAGCAGAGATTGAAAAAAATGGGAAACTCCCCTCCCTTAAATCCATTTTCCCTCAATGCAATA
Organism: Bathynomus jamesi; assembly: GCA_023014485.1. Classification (NCBI taxonomy): domain Eukaryota; kingdom Metazoa; phylum Arthropoda; class Malacostraca; order Isopoda; family Cirolanidae; genus Bathynomus; species Bathynomus jamesi. The sequence goes on along the minus strand of JAJOZX010006050.1, from coordinate 255,685 downwards.
GAAAATGGCTCTACTCAAATCCACTTTGTAAAACCTTTTTTAAAATAAATCTCACGAAGACTATACAAAGTTATAGAAAATGCATAACACACATATATATATATATATATATATATATATATATATACCCCCCAAAATAACTATAAAATAAATATTTTTACGGCAGGAATTTTGACTCAAACAATAAATATATATACTATATATATATATTATATATATATATATATATATAAGATGAATTTCACAATTAAACACGTGAAATGAATGAATGATGCAAACCACAAGGAAAACGAAAAATGATTCCAAGGCCTTTCATGTATTCAGAAGTACACCTCGTCAGGGAATGAAGGGAGAAGGCGAGATGACAAAAATATATACAACGGGACAGAAAACCAAAAAGATTAGCACATGATTAACAGGAGTTGATTAGAGGCAAAAGGTATTTTTAACAGGATATCGTCAATTTTATACATTCCTGCACTGTTATTGAAATTATTTTTAAAATGGATAAATGCACATTCTAGAATATTCCTTTCAATTATATATGTGTTTTTAGCGAGCGCTTTAGAACTATCCCACTTGATAGTGAAGTTGATACTATGATTACATCTATACATATGGTTAAACAATGCATTAGAATTATTTGCTGTTCTCCACGCATATTTATGCTGTTTTACCCTAATATCTAACGTTTTTCCCGTTTGGCCTATATATACTGAATTACATTGTGTACATCTGATCGAATACACACAACCAACCGCATTATCCGGGCTATTCTTTATTATACGTGATTTAACAGTATTATTATACTTAAAGACTACGTTCATACCAATTGCTTTAAGTAAAGTCGGAAGATATTGAAAATTAACATGGTTAGGTAGGCTAAGGATATTTTTACGCTCAAATTCCTTTACAGTTACACTATTTAGTCCCATCTATTAAGTTCACAGTTGAAAAAGAAAATGATGGAAGCTTATCTTTTCTGGATCTAAAAATTCTGAGATGCTTTAATCAGTTCAAATATGAAGTTTATCGTAAGCCTACTAATAATAACTCTCATGTGCATTTTTATGCTGACCATTATCCCTCAATTAAGTCTTCTATTTTCTCTGCTATGTTTCTTAGAGCATTGAGAGTTATCAGTCCTGAATTTTTAGATTCTGAGTTATCAATATCATGAATATTGGTACTAAATTATGTTATCCTATTTCATTTCCAGATAACTGCCTTCGGAAAGCTAAGAATAGGTATTATAATAGTGTAACTATAAATGAATTTGAGCATAAAAATATCCTTAGCCTACCTTACCATGTAAATTTTCAATATCTTCCGACTTTACTTAAAGCAATTGGTATCAATATAATCTTTAAGTATAATAATACTGTTAAATCACGCCTAATAAAGAATAGCTCGGATAATGCGGTTGGTTGTGTGTATTAGGGTTTCTTTCCCGGGATCCCGGCTGTTTTTATTGGATTTGAAAATCTCGGATATTGGCCAAATATCCCGAGAAATCCCAAAATTTTAAAACGACTTAATTTATTTTTTATTGATTTATTTGTTTTTTCTTTTGTTATTAGAAGGCTCTTGGGTAGAATTAAAGAAAACTGCATAATATTTAACACATTTTATTCTACTTTTCTGCTTTCTTAAATGAACACCTACTAGCATTAGCAACTTAGAGCAATCTAAAAGTGGGCCCGTATGCCAAAAACTGGCTGAGGGAATGTCGCTAGCGCTGCGTATAATACAAAAAACCGAGGCTCAGCATATTATCTAGCGATCGCAGGCAACTCATCTTGCTCAGAGTTTAAGCGAGCATTTGAAGCAAGAACTGCAGTTATTCGAGACAATAGAGAACAGAACTTCAAACATCATTAATTTATTTGATGCACTGAAAACCATTCCGCCGACCTCTGTTGAATCAGAAAGAGCCTTTTCTGCAGCAGGTTTATTTATCACCAAGTTGAGAACTCGTCTTAGTGATAGAAGTATCGATTGTTTATGTTTTTTAAGAAGCTATTTTAAAAATGTTGATTGACTTTAAATACTTTAAGATAAAAGGATGAAATTATTTTTTCTAATGAAGTTCATTTTATTTTTATTTTTTTGTATTGGCTAAATATTTTAAGATAAAATATGTTGAGATTAAAGGTATAAATTATTTTTTTTGAATGAAGTTTCTTTTTCTTTTTCATTTGCAAATGCACTTAATTATAATTAAAGAAATATAATATTTTAGCCTTTTATTTGTCCCGTGCAGATGAATAGCATGATAAATATTATGTTTAATAAATAATAAATAGCTACCACTGATTGGTAAACTCAATTCAAGTATTACAATGCAAAAGTGGTCATCTAGGCATAAGTAATTGGTTATCCCAATTCTAAAAGGGTATTTTATCACTGAACAATAAAAAAAAATTACCGTTCCCTTAAATATACAACCATTTCCTGCATTTCCAGGGATCCCAGGAATTGGCTTCATTTTTCCGGGAATTCCCGGGATTTCCCGGGATGAAGAAAGCTGCATATAAGGAGAAACCCTATTGTGTATTCGATCGGATGTACACAATGTGACTCAGTATATATAGGCCAAACGAGTAAAACGTTAGATATTAGGGTAAAACAGCATAAATATGCGTGGAGAACAGCAAATAATTCTAATGCATTATTTAAACATACAGTATGTATAGATGTAATCATAGTATCAAGTGAGATAATTCTAAAACGCTCATTAAAAACACAGATATAATTGAAAGGAATATTCTAGAATGTGCATTTATCCATTTTAAAAATAATTTCAGTAACAGTACGGGAATGTATAAAATTGATAATATCCTGTTAAAATACCTTTTGCCTCTAATCAACTCTTGTTAATCATGTGCTAATCTTTTTGTTTTTCTGTCCCATTGTATATATTTTTGTCATCTCGCATTCTCCCTTCATTCCCTGACGAGGTGTACTTCTGAATAAACGAAAGGCCTTGGAATCATTTTTCTTTTTCCGTGTGGATTTGCATCATATATACACCTTTGGTTAGCTTCCGCCCGAATTGTTCATTCTGACGAAGGTCAAGCTTTTCACTCCACCTTAGACCTAGTTTAACGTGGAATCCGAACCACGCCCCACTAGCAGCCCAGCGTCTTAACCACTAGGCCACCCAGGGTACCCATTTATCTACCAACCACTTTCTTTATTGTGTGGAAGGATGAACAGCTGGGTTTTGCTGCGCGCGGCTGCCGTCACCGAGTCTCGAACCCGGGGCCGATGGATTCGTAGTCAGCGACCCTAACCACTACACCACCGAGGTGGTATATATATATATATATATATATATATATATATATACTGTATGTTTTTACGACGAGTGACAACCTATAATCTTTCGCTTTTCTGGTTTACTGACAAGCAAACCGATAACCCATAAAAATGATAACTCAATATCATTTCGGAAGCCCTTACAAGTGACCCCCATGGAGTTGGATCTGCCCCTTTCCCCTTATATTCACCTATATTAATGTGCTGACAGAAAAAATCAAGTTCAAAGATTTTTAGCAGGGATTTGCGCTGTCTGAGGGGCCCTCCTGACATCCATAGACTCTCAAGGTGATATACTCGTGTGTGTGTGTGTGTGTGTGTGTGTGTGTGTACAATTTGTCGGCTATGAGTATTGATGTTGAAAGTCGATCAAGTTGACAATAGGAAAGTAATTAAATCCTAGATCGAGAATCTTTAATATATTAGCAAGACGTTCCACAAAATGAAATGAAACTAGAGTCAATCAACAAGTTTTGAAGAAGAAGAAGAAAAAGAAAAAAAGAAGGAGGAGAAGAAGAAGGAGGAGAAGGAGAAGGAGGAGAAGGAGAAGGAGGAGAAGGAGAAGAAGAAGGTAGTTCCGAGTTGGAAGTTATTCCGTCAGTGATTTTACACTCGTAGATTCGTTACAAAATTTCTAAACTTCGAGACAGAAAAGGTTCGTAATTTAATTTTTAAGATGTCGGAATTTTCTCAGGATAAAGTTTGTGTTTGAATGTTTCGCTAAAATTATGCTAAGAAAAAGTAATGCTCTTTGGTTACCGAAATACAAATTATTTTTAATTTTTCGAAATACTAAGCGGAACACCCTATATATGACGTCACTGTTATTTAAACATATACCATACAGCGAGTATATTGTTTAATTTTATGCATACAAAGAACAAAAGGTTAAAACGCTACTGCGCGGGACCAGATATAAACGGTTGTTGATTAATTATTCATCAAAGAGTAAAGAAAACTGTTCTGTATCCGCTCATATAGAGGTTACAGTCAAATGAGAAAAACGTTATTTCGGAAAAAAAGTTCGTCGAAAAACATAAACTTCTAAAAAGTATAAATAATAATAATTGGTAATATTCTGTTTTTCCTTTGGGTATTTTATTCTTTTTGGTCCAGTAATAAAATTTCAAAAGCAAAATCCAGTCATTACTAATTAGTAATTTTTTATGATTTTTAGGAATTTTATGTTTTCTAGGCGACTGTAGGTTGGTTTCTTCTCACCAGAAAAGACGAAGCACCTTCGTATGCAGTACGAAGAGAAAGATCATTTAATCACTATGATTACGTATGGCTGGTCAAGAGCTTTACGCAGGAAACTGTCCATATAATTCTTGAAATTATTCGGCAGTACATTAAAGAGTTTGAGTCTCGTATTTTCAGAACATTTTCCATTTTCGTTTCCATGTCCCCCCCCCCCCCCCCCCCCCCACCTGCCCCACCGTAACTGGGATAGTACAGAATCTGCCTCTTCTCTTATTTGGCAGTTGTTTTAATTTCATTTTTAAAGTTTTAAACATATCCCTCAAGAATTTTCCATATGTACGTACACTATACATATTAATATGTATCACTCGCGTCTTCTTTCCAGGAGTAGAGTTTCAAGACTGTAGTCATGACCAGTAGTCTTTATCTCTCGTTTCCTCTATCTTAGAAGTAAAAATCCTTTGTATGATTTCTATGTTTGCAATGTCTCGTCTTCTGTTATGGTCTTGTGAGTATTAGTCCAGGCAATTTGTAGTTAGACCTGAGCAAAATTGCTTCAGAAGCTTTCTAAACTGTTTCCAGCTCAGGAACCATTGCCGAATAACATATCCAAAATCCGACAAAATTGGACCCCGGGAACACCCCCAAAATGAAATTCAAAATGGCGGACTGGATGTTTCCTACGAAAAAAAAAAATACATAATTTACGCTTTTATTTATAGAGATACATTTGATGCTTTTTCTTTCAGTTGTAATGTTTTAAATAATTCAACAATATACAACACACCCAGTTATTACGCAAATATAATGTTATATAGCTTTTTACAGATTTTTATAATCAATAATACAACAATTATTTTTTTCCCAGTTTCAAGTTATGTTCATTACAGAAGAAGTGATACCTGGTCACAAACATACAGAAATTAATCCTCTTCATCACTATCATCGGATAGATTACCGGTACTTGGGTTGTTATCGCAACCACTGATTTGGCACTCGCCACAAGCGGCTGAACAGGGCATTCCATTACGCTTGCATCCACATCTTGAAGTAGCACATTTCGTCTTGCAGGAGCAGCGGATCATGTTGAGCAGATAATTTGGAGCTGGTGGCTTGTCGCAGGCTGTAGGGTAGTAGGAATTATTCTTTACATACCAACCCCACTGTTCTGCATCGATCTTCTCTTCTGTAGACTTCCAGATTAGTATTTGAAAGTATGTGCGAAAGCTGTGGTACTTTGTGGACGCATCGGTAGGTGGCAAACGTTCGGGTGTAACAAAAGATTTAGCTGTAGCTACCTTTTCAACTAACATTCGATGACGTAGTGCGTTAGTGGATTCAAGTGTTTTGCAGCCATACAACAGAAGCATTGCCTTTCTTCCAGCGGCTTCAATGTCAGAGTGTTGGCAACAATCAGAACAGAATGTATTTGCAACTGAACGGAGTTCAGCCACCTTCATCAGTGTGTCGAATGCTTTGGCTTTACCGATCGAAAAAATTCTGGATGTGCTATCACAGCCCGTGAAAGCATGCACAAACAGGAGATACTTGCAGATGTCATTGCCTAACAATGATTGATTGCTGAGAATATCATACACAGGATTAGGAGATGGTCCCCGTCTTATATCGCTGCGATAGTACAACTTGAAACCACTGTCCTTGGCATGGTACAGAAGGAGAATCAGCAAGTCGGTGTCTTCCCCTATTACTGTTGTAGTTGCATTTTCTGATGAGGAAACTGCTGCACGTACGATGTCCACATCAGCATCCCCATCTGCGTTGTGAACAGTACACCCGTGCTTCTTGAACATCTCACCTACGAGAGAAATAAATACTTGCTTGTTGTTTTCATTAGCCAAGAAGTGTTCCTTCTGGCCAACAAACTTCATGCTTGGACTGAGATTCACATTTCTGCTTGTCTTGGTGCTGCGTCTTCTGTGGGTCATGTCCTTGACCGTAGGAGAGCTGCTGTAGCCATCAAAAACAATGATTGCTTTTCCATATGTTTTCAGAGTGAAATCGGCATATGAGTTGGCGATGCTGTCATATGTTTCATCTTGACGCCAGGAAACACGATGTAGTAGAGATCCACCATCCAATACGTACTGGTCTGTGCACTGAATTTTTTGAACTTCTTCCATGCGTAAAGTGTCAGTGTATTTGATTATTGCATGAGCTAGCTGAGACTTATCGGGTTTCCTCAAGATACTTCGTGATTCGAACAATGCAGGAGGATATGCACACAGTTCGTAACACATGACATCTTCAAGATTCATGTCTCCGCCAGTGGCAACAGTCATCATTCTCTGAAACAGTAGTGCAGGATCTACTTCTATATCTGAAGCATCAGTGATCACAACGGCAGAAGCAGATCCTAGTGTTTTCACTTTGTCAGATCTTTTGGCAGAATATGTAAAGGCTTGTTTCCCAATCATTTTTACGACAATGTTCGTACCGATTGAATGCAATTGATGAACGTTAACTCCAGGATCAGCAGTTAGCCCTGTTACAATGTTGCAGAGACCCGAGGTAGAATGGAATGGGGATAAGGATTCCAGACGTTCAAGTACTTTCTTCATGTCATTACTGTCCCTGATTTGTCTACTTCCCCTCATTTCCTTGTGCTGTTCACTACTTTCCAACAAAACTCTGGTGTATTCCTGCATTGCTAAGTTATAAGTGGAACACAGAGGCATAGAAAAGAGCCACGTTGTCCTTTGGATGTCTGTAAATCCACTTCCGCGTGTCAGTCCGCCTCTGCTTTTCAGGGAACGCATTAGTACTTGTTCTATCACCAGGTCTGTGCCGAGTCCGGCCCATAATCTGTCGCTTCTTCTTACCACAAACTTACCTTCCTGGAACATTTTGTTAACGGCTGGATTTTCAGAAGGCAAACTTAACATTTTCTGCAGGTACAGGTATATCGATTTCAGGTAATTGTGATGTCCGGCTGCTGCAATTATGGGGATGGTCTCCAGCATAGCTTGCAAGTGCAAATCCCACGAGCCGGTTCTGTCTGCTGTTATCAAGGAACGTGCAATGTTGATCATTCGCTGATATTCCAACCAGAGTTGACTTGTTTGCGAAGTAGATTGTAGGTCAGTTTTCTTCGCATCCAAAGTGGTAGCAATCTGAGACAATGCATTCGAAGATTCCACATCCTCAACTGATTGTTTGGCGGTCATAACATCGTCGAGCAGGTCACAAGCTTCCTTATGGAGGTCATGAGGAGTTCCATCTTCATTACGAGGGAAAACGTCTGCGACTAGTAAGGTACTAAGAGCTGCATCTACTATCATATGACCACGTATCGCTCTTGAAACAGCTTTTCCAACTCATGTGTTTGCACGGCATTTGGTCCGTATATTTCTTGAAGTACTTCAGACAATCCTGAACCATTCATAAGAGTACCGACTGCTCCCAAAAGATTCATCAGAGTGTGAAATGATCCCAGCATTAAAACAATGTCCTGCAGGTCTCTCTGTTCATTGATGATTTGGGAAGCTTTCCAGAACAAAGGCTGATACAAGGTAATAATGCATGGGACTTTTTGATCGCGTGCTATCTTGCTCAAATATAGTAATGTCGAAAATATGCAGGTCATGTCAGTTGGCGACATATCTATGATGGGAAGGAACGTGATCGACGCCACACCTGGATGTGAGACACTTGATCCACCGTGAATTGCCTGCATTGTTCCGGACCAACTTGGACCTGATCTTTCTGCTGAAGATATCTGCCAGAGAAGACTAAGTCGACTTATGGTGGCAGTGGGTACTGGAAGTTCGCGGAATGAGATGTCCCTCAACATGCTTCTCGCGTGTCTATATTCCCTAATGTCAACGGTTGCAATCTTCTTAATGTCATTGTCACCAACATTACGCCTGTGAATAGAAGGGTGGATCTTGATCTTCGGAGTTATTGCGGCAATCATACCCATTCCATGAAAGGTATTCTTCCCATCCAAAGTGCAGACATCATGATCGACGTTATCTGCTGCTAGAAGGACTGCAGTGTTTTCATCAACAGTAAAAGAGCCAGCCCCACTTGCCAGCGCCGCGTTTCTTTCGAATCTTGTTACTTCTGCATACGACGAACAGTACCCAGCTGATGAGAACGTCAATAAGGTACCTTGACCTAAAGTTGTGGTGTAGCTGAACCGACAAACCGATCTGTAGTGGACATAGTAATCCTCTAGGACGGGTTGTTTGCATTAATGCTCTGCCCAATTGCACCTATTTTTCTTGAAGCATCCTGTCCCGCAAATGTTTTGATAATAGCAATTTCAGACTGTTGGGAATGTAATCAAGAGCACTTTCTGCAGTGATGTCATTTGGAGATGGATACACATCTTTTCTAGGCGAGTCGACAGACTTGATATCACTTCTGATTATTTTTGCAGCAGCTTCTACTAGGTAATCTTCTGTAGCTCTATATCTATATCACATTCTTTCGACTTTTTGTGATAATCTATAAGAATTTCATTAGCTGTCTCTCGTAGTGTTACTACATCTGCCTTCCCACTTTCACCTGATATTATGATCTTGTCTCCGTAACGTTCTAAAAGCTTTCTCTTCATGTGCCTGCGTTCGTAGACAGAGCTCTGACTTCCTTGAAGATATTCCTCCATTTTGGAAATTAGGTCTCCAATCAACAGTTGTTCATCATCATTCTCTTCCAGGTAAGCACAGGTCTGAAGGAATGCTTGGTGTTGCTCTTCATTAGTTGGTCTCCCTTTCTTCGAATTATGATCGCGTGAGGAGTATGCGCGAGGAATGTTTTTTCCACTTCGAAAATTTACGCTGCAGGTGTGATGGTAGACACAATCTGCAGCAGGAAGATCACGAAGAAATACTCCAGACGGCCTTTTACATTAAACGACCATTCATCGCAGCGGCTTTCACAGCACCTTTTTATGGTTTCGGAGAACTCTGTAGTTCTTATTTTGACATGCTCTGATTTTGGTTTGTGTTTGGAAAAAAAGTCCACAAGGTATCACAAAACAAACAGTGAGTAGCACTGGAAAATGCGTATTCATGAAAACGAGCACTTTTCCTTGGTATTGCCTCGGCTGCGGTCTGTCGCTTCTTTATTTCAATGGTCTTTTTATCCGTAACCTTTTCCTACATACAACGTGAACACTTATTCCAGCTGTTGCAACAACATCGCTTCCACGGCTGCGGCTGGATGCATTTATACCATCTGCTCCTTTTTGCGAGATGTGAACCACTTCCTGTCCGCTGTCCAATTTCTCCTTACATATCACGCACAATTCTTCAGGGGTCTGCATTCTTGAAGGCGGACGCACACCGAGTCAGCCGTACACCGAGTCAGTCTGAACAGAAAACACAAATTAATAAACTGTGTTGCAGTATTTAAAAGGAGTACATAATAACAGTTTTAAAGAAAATGACAAGCACAAATACGCAGATTTGATAGTGGGTAGTAGGAATTAAAGAGTTGTAATAATATAAGTTTATAAAGATGTAGCAATGTCCATTCTCACATACACTCCATACAGTATATTTTATTTACATTACGTGACGTCATAGTTTAATACTAGCCGCCTAATACAATTTTTAGTGTCATATAGGTTAATTTAGAAACGAAAATGTGTTTTAAAACATTTTACTGATCAAGAAAAACGTCATAACTCTCTCTACAAAGCGAAATTAAAATTTATTGTATTTCGTAGGAAACTGCCAGTCCGCCATTTTGAATTTCATTTTTCGGGGTGTTCCCGGGGTCCAATTTTGTCGGATTTTGGATATGTTATTCTGCAATGGTTCCTGAGCTGGAAACAGTTTAGAAAGCTTCTGAAGCAATTTTGCCCAGGTTGAAGCTATTTTTGCTCTAGATTGCCTGGACTATATTGAGCAATACTCAATTACTGGCAGGACTAAACTCTTCCATATCTTCAGCAAGATGTTTGCTTTTATACTATGACAGCTTCTCCAGATAATTTGTATTATTTTTCTAGCTGTTGTAATTGTAATGTTATAATGTTCTCTGAATTGCGCATCCGATAACATTATTACTCCAAGATCTCCTACTTGTGGATTTAATGTTATTTGTTTGTCACGTAGAGTTTTTGTACCTTTTGTCTTGTCGCTCCTTATTGTTACCATATTTTGTGAATTGGAATTTTTCTTCGTTGAACGTCATATTGTTGTCTTCCGCCCACCTGAATAATGTTTTATTGTCATTTTGTAATAGTTTTGTGTTACTTTCATTTGATATTTCCCTGCATAGCTTTGTGTCGTCCGCGAAGCAGCTACGACGCTGACTTTGATATCTGCGTCTATGTTCGCAATCATTATTACAAACAGCAAGGGAGATAATAATAAATATTGATGAACATATTATACACCTTTCACTGGCATCCGTTGCCAATAAACTATCAAATGCGAGTCCAGATAAAACAGTTTATGCGGGAAAGCGACGGGAAAGACCATCAAGAGTAAAACCACGAGATCGTGTGCCCTTGTTCGTCATGATCGAATTGGTCGTCAGAGTCTTGTTCCTGACATCGCTTTCTTAATTGGAATGAGTCGTAGCATACAGTTTGGCAACATCAATGCTTTGATTTTAGAAGACGTGTAATACGTAGGAGACTTCCTTTTGAACTTAAGGTGGAATTACGAGAAGGGAAGGTATGCTTTTTTTATTCCTAGGACATGTCAAAGTAATATGTAAGATTTTTAAAAAGAGTTCACCTATGTCAAATATAATTAACATTCCCCCAAAACGTGCACATCGTTATTGAAACTAACATTCTAAAGTTTATACAGATATATATAGATATAGATCTACTCCATGGCGAGGCGGCTAGGGAACTAGGATGCGAATGCACAATTTAATTAGCAGCCACCCATCATTTTTTTTTTTTTATTTAGAGATATAAAATAAAACTATTTCCTCAAAGTTAACTTACTGCTCACAGATTTACATTCAAATTAAAAAGGGTTAATTTTTATGAAAATATTTTTAAATTGTTTCGTTCTACGAACTTTTTCTCTCAGAAACAATTAATTTTTTTTAGCAATGTCACCCGTACCAAATTGGCGGTGAGGTTAGCTCCTCGATTAGTCTCTGAATTAAAATGTCTATTCTATATTTATTCATGTCTAGGAATACTTAAACCCATTCACTCCTTCGTGCAAAATATGTGATATGTTTATATTGGTTTGTTATGATGTACCACGTACATCAAAGGACTGAAGAAGTTAATCTACAAACTTTACTTGCCGAATTCATTTATGAATTATCTATTGTTTAGACACTGCCGAAAATGGAAAACAAAACTGTCGAAATTAGGAAGTAAGATTACCAAATATACTGTATTTGAAATTATTAAAAAAAAAAAAAAAAGCGGAGAAATGCAGGAAGAAGGGGCCAAGGGCGAGTACCCGTAAAAATCGTAAAAATGTTCCCCCAATGCCACTTTGTCTTTTCTTTTAACTTTTGAAAAGATTGTGTGGTGCGTAAGGTGCGTGTATGTGTAGTGAGGAATAGAGGGAGAAGTGTGTGTGTGTGTGTGTGTGTGTGTGTGTGTGTGTGTGTGTGTGTGTGTTTGAGAGCATACTAAACTGCTCATAACGTAGATGAGACACGAAAAAAGATCAGCTAAGGAGGACAGTGACAGGAGAAACGGGAGTTCCATCACTCCCTCTCTCCTAGCTAACATCACTCCCCCACCCCCCACTACGAAATACTTCCCTGGTCGATTGATGCCTGCACTCTCCTCCTTATATTTACCAAATTTTAATCTTCAGTATTGAAATTGAAATTTATTTACTGAATATAAATTTACTTTCACGAAAAACTATAAAATTCATTCTTATTCAGTTGGACAAAAGGTGGCCAGTATTTCAAATGTAAATTTAACAGAGGGACGTGTGATTTAAATGGATTGAACAGCTTTCACTTTAGTGATTTCATCACTTGAAGCCGAAATATCGTCCATATATATATATATATATAATATTAATATATATATATATATTATATATATATATATATAAAGCCAAGTCAAACAATCAAGGAATAAGTGTACTGACATCGAGCATTCGCTTTAAAAGGTTCCATGTAGCGGAATAGGTTGGAACACTGTCAGCATCTATGACGAAGATAGAGCATACTGTCAAGAAAAAAAGTCGTAATTTAGAAGTCAAAAAACTAATAATCACTTTTGAAAGCAGATCAGAGGTGATGGTAAAAAAAAAAAAAAAATTAGCGCTCGAGAAATTTCTTTCCAACCAATTTAAAGCATCTTAAATGGAAAGCTTTGTAAGAAGAAAGGTAATATCGAAAGCAATCAGAGTTTCCGAAGGCAATCATAGGTTTTTTTGCTCAAATACAAGTTGGAAAATCATGCAGATACTATCTAAGACCTTATCGATAAATATGGAGATTACACCAAGTTCGACGACTTTGCAGAATAAATTTGTAACAGAATAAATTTGATCCCGAAAACTATGATGAATGACCTATATATATATATATATATATATATATAGAGAGAGAGAGAGAGAGAGAGAGAGAGAGAGAGAGAGAGAGAGAGAGAGAGAGAGAGAAAAAATTTAACAAAAGTAAATAGACACCACGAAGATTGACCTCAATGGCAAAGCTCATCAATGGAATACCAGAACGTGTGTCAACTTTACATAATGCAAAGGGTAAAACAGCTCGATTCTAAATATATTGTGTATGTGTGTATAATATATGTGTATATATATATTATATTATATATATATATATATAGTAAAAGCTCCGGACCAAGGGGTTTCGTAAATCAAATATTTCGTGAAGTTGAGATGTCCCCCAATCCAGTCGGATCGGATCGATATGTACCATTATGGGCATTGTGATTGTATAATAGGACATTAATACAAGGTGGTCCAAAAGTCCCTATCTATTTTGCTGAAACAATAGTACTCGTATTTTAGGTAAAAATGTAAAAACATAATTAGATATATATTTATTTATCAAGCTTAGGTCTAAGATTCGACGTGAGCAATATCAGTGTCTTTGCACATCTCATATCTGTCCACTGCATTGCGGAACACATTCTCGAGCATCTCTGGGGTTATTTTAGAGATTGTCTCGACGATGCGGGTTCGCAGATCCTGCGGGTCTGTAACTCTTGTTTTGTAATCCTCAGACTTTGTAAAACCTCACGCAAAGAAGTTTAATGGCAAATGCAAAAAAATTCACTTTTCTACGGGGAGGTCAGAATATGATAATAAAAACCCACTCTAATAGACAGAGTTTATTTCCACAACAGTTTCGATGCCCACTGGCATCCTCTTCGGGTGGATACAGAAAAACGTTTTTCTGTACCCACCCGAAGAGGATGCCAGTGGGCATCGAAACTGTTGTGGAAATAAACTCTGTCTATTAGAGTGGGTTTTTATTATAATAAGTTTAATGGTGCTAAATCCGGAGATTGTGCCACCCAGGGCCTGTTTCCACCACGTCCAATCCAGCGATTTGGTAAGATCTCATCAAGGTACGCCCGAACGATGTTTCCATTGTGACATGGAGCTCCATCTTGTTTAAAGAAAACAGTGTCGAGAATGCCATCTGAACGAAGCAAATTTATCTTTTGTCAAGATAAATTGGCCCTGTTACCGTAGCTTCTGCAAAGCAAAAAGGTCCCCAAATCTTCGATTTTGTCATACCCAACTAAACATTAACTTTAGGAGACTCTCTCTCTCCCATTCGTAGAACTCGGTTGGTTTTTTACTCGCCCAAATACGGCAATTATATCGATTAACTTTTCCGCATGTGTGGAATGTCGTCTCATCGCTGAAGAGAATGTGGTTTAATGTGTTTCCGATATGAATTTTTTTTCAATCAATTCTGTGCACATGGCGGTTCGTCTCGGATAATTCTCTTCATGTAACTCATGTAGCACTTAAATATGGTAACTTTTATTTTCTAATGTTGATTTTAAAATCCTTAGAACAGTCGTTTTTGGTATGCTCAGTCTATGTGATGTTGTGCGAATTGGCATTCTAGGACTTGTTTCAAAGGCATTTCTTACCAATTTGACATTTTCTTGAGAGGTACCTGGACGTCCAGATCTTGCCTCATCATGAACAGATCCTGTTCTTTTAAATTTATTGACCAGCTAGCAAATTGCTTTGTCTATAGGTCCTGGTTTGTGAAATCTTCTTTCGAATTTTTCTCGAATTTCTTTGCACTTCTTTCCTTGGCTACGTGGTGTTACTAGCATCACACGCTCTTGTACATCCATTATCATGATCCACCCATAGAAAAAAAATAGAGATATCATTATTTCAGCAAAATAAAATGGGATTTTTGGACCACCCTGTATTATAATTTATTTAAGTATGTATTAGTAGTGTAAGATTTTCAAAGTAATAATAAAAATACTCCATAAAATGTTCATAAATTGGATAACTATTTTGGGTGGGTTGACTTAAAACGATCCGAAACGTTGTGGAAACGATTTGGCAGAAATTCCGTAATGTTGATCATTCCCGAATGTTGAGATCAGGAAAATGGAGCTTTTACTGGATATATATTACCAAACATATTAGGACAACGTAAATAAAACAAAAGAATTTTTCACAGTGTATTTAATAGGTTATAGTCCCACCCTTGACCTTGGTGATAGCCTCAAAACTCTCAGGAATACTTTCCACCAATTTTTGATTGGTTTCAGGAGGGATATTGCCATATTCTTCTAACAGTGCAGCCTCCACTGCAACGAAAGAGGTTGGTTTCCGTGGTTTATTCCTGATGTCTATTTCTGATGTGTTCTATCGGACTGAGATTAGGGCTCTGAGCAGGCCATGACATGTTATCAACGTTAATCTTCTTGAACTAATGGGTTACAGTCTGGGCTTTGTGACAAGGGACGTTGTCGTGTTGATGCAGGTAAACTACAGACTAGTGATGTAGCGGATGTCATTTTTTTCACATCCGCGGATGCGGATGCGGATGAGGATGTTTGATTTCAACATCCGCGGATGCGGATGCGGATGTCTACATTTTCGTTATTTTTTAGGATATATTCGAGATTTGTTGTGTTTAATGTATATAATAAGTTATTATATAGAGAGAGCTGTAGCTATAATGTAGTATAATTGATTAATTGTACAATAATTGCTGTACTTTTCTCTGAACATAT
>JAJOZX010006050.1:42500-237500 GCA_023014485.1 Bathynomus jamesi | reverse complement strand
GACCAACTCCAAATAAATACTGGGTGATCCAGATAAATGGGACCCATAAAAAAAAGCCAAATATTCTTAATATTTAATTCCTTTCATAAAAACTATATATCATTCGAAAGAGTAGAGTTACAAGTTTATTATGAAATATTTATTTTTTTAAAATGACTCCTTTCAAATGTGCTCCATTAGTTGCCAAGCATTCCAGTGTTCTCGCTTGCAAGTTCTGCATCACTTTTGCAAGAGTGTGCGGTGGTATGGCCTGTATCTCATTTGTGATGGCGGCCTTCAATTCTTGCAAGGTCGTTGGGTTATTTCTGTAGACCCTACTCTTTAAATATCCCCAGAGATAATAATCTAAGGGGAGAAAAATCCGGAGACCTTGCGGGCCATTCAACGTCTCCAAATCTTGAGATTAACTCGCCTGGAAACGTTTGACGCAAAACTGCCATGCAGTTCCTCGTGGTATGGCAGGTAGCTCCGTCTTGTTGGAACCAGTGTTTTTCTAGACAAAGATCTCTTAATTTAGGAATAAGGAAATCGGTCAACATTTTTTCGTAGCGATCACCATTTACAGTGACCGTGTTTCCGGTGGAATCCTCGAAAAAGTACGGCCCTATGATCTGAGATGCAGTAAGACCACACCAAACAGTTACACGCTGACTATGCAACGGGACTTCGGTAATATTCAATGGATTTTCTGTTGCCCAGAAACGACAATTTTGTTTGTTTACAGTTCCATTCAAGTGAAAATGGGCTTCGTCTGACATAATCAAAGTTGCTAGAAAATTGGTGGTGTCATTTACCTTCTGTTGGATCCATTGACAGATTTGTCGTCTTCGTGCGAAATCTCCATCGTTTAGTTGTTGCACTGTTTGAATTTTATATGGAAAGAGCATTAAATTTGGTTGAATATACGGTGTGTTGTTCCATATCCAACTCCTAACAACTGAGAAGCACGTCTGATGCTTATGTTAGGATTATCCTGTACAATTTCATGAGTTCTGTTAATGATCTCGTCTATCCTTGCTGTGCGCACTCTTCCAGTTGGTTTTCTTTTTCCAATGCTGCCAGTTAGGGAAACATTTCTGACACACCGACGGATTACTTTCTTAGAAGGTGATTTTGACATCTGAAAATTTGTCTTGAAAGATCTTTGAGCTGAACTACACTTCTTCCATGCTCATAATATTGCTCAGTTATGAAACGCAGCTGTTCCACAGTCCATGCAGTCATCTTGAAGGGTTAGTTTTAACTAACACTTTTATTTTGTTTTGTATCTTATCTTGTCTTGTATTTTCAAAACCTATACAATCCTGTACAAACTTGTAACTATCCTCTTTCGAATGATGCGTATGATTTTATAAAAGGACTTATACTTTAAGAGTTACAGGGGTTCTTTTGGGTCCATTTCTCTGGATCACCCTTTATTTTAATCAGAAATTTTTTCAACATTAAGTAATTTTTGAAGCCATTTTATTGTGTTTTATTAAGAGTCTCGTTTCATTTTTATTCATTATTGCTTTTATTATTTTATTTTATTTTTATTTTAAAAATTGGGGTGGGGGAAAAGTTGCCTCCCCCCGCCCCCGCCAATAGAACTCGTTTGATTGGTTACTCCTTAATAAATTAAACCTTTATATAGGGGAATTTTATTTATATATACTTTCGTGACCCTTAGTTTTGTTACCGCCAGAACTGTTCATTTTGTTTGAAGGTCGAGCTTGTTGCCCCACCTTAGACCTACAGCTTAAAGTAGAATCCGAACCACGACCAACCAAGGAATTCAGAAACTACGGAGTCCCTGTTTAGCCTCGATATCACGACCTCCCAATCAGCAGCCCATCGTCTCATTCATTCGTTTACCCAGGATGCCCACTTATCTACCAAACAATGTTTTTTACAGAATTTACAGAGGATGAATATAGACGCAAATTATAAATGCATCGATGATTTTATATATATATATATATATATATATATATATATATATATATATATAATATATATATATATATTAATAATAATAGGCTGTTTTAAATATGTTTTTAAAAAAATTAATTATTTTTCGGGTATGAAGAGGTATTTTTAATTTTTTTTACAGTAGTTATGAAGCATGAGTACTGTATGTGTAAGGTAATACTGGGCATGCGCTATCTTTCGTTTCATTTGTTCAGACTGGGTATGGCTTATGATATTCATTTTGCCAAAAACAGATAGGGCACGAGTTTAGATATGTTGCGTGATTAAAGTACCTCATTAGGCTAATAATGAGAAGCTGAAGAATTTTGCAAATTAAACGAAGCAATAATGTTTATAAACTGTAAAAGTGTAGATTTAAAATAACTGTAATACGGTTAAAGTAAACAATTGTTAATACTTAACTCGCGATTAAATTAAGATAAGTTTTGATTTCTTTATAAGTGAACTAAACACATACCATAATTCATCGCGTGTCCATCTGTCTGTCTGTCCGTCCGTCTGTCTATCTGTCTGTATGTCTTTGTCTACTTTTCAGGTCCAAATGGCTGGACCTATTTTCCTGAAACTTGGTGACAGCATTTAAATTTGAAAATTCTGTCCTATTGGATGTGAAACTCAAAATTTTGATGGTTGCTTTCGTGAATTTGTTGATCTGCTTTTCTGGCTATAAGAAAAATATAAAATTTTATAGAAGCGTAGACTGGTGGCCTTCCCTGTCATTAAAGTCTACGAGTAAATCAAGCCCCAACACGCTTCTAACAGAGTTTCATACACTTTCGTGGAATGAAGAAAATCAAGTTGGTCAATAAATTTAGAAAAGAATGTAGCCATCAAAATTTTTAGCTACGCCATCGGAAGCTTGTAAAAAAAATTGTGACAAGTTTTATTTGAAATGTAATTGTTTCGTGAACTTCAAGTAAAATTTGTGAGGCTACATTTAAAATTTAAGTGATTCATGAGCTAATTATAATTGTTAAACTCTAACTCGCTTAAAATGTTCTTAAAATAATTTTCATTACATTTGATTGCTCGACTATTGTGTTAAAAAAAAAAATTTGAGACTGTTCTGAAAAGTTAATCCAAACGAACAATCTTAGTGATTGAACGTGACAAAAAAAAAAAAAAAAAAAGCTCATTATCAACAGTGAAGTTAAAAAATGTTAAAGTGTCAGTTACACATTTTAACTATAGTTTTGTATCGAAATCACAAAACATAAAAATCTTTTTACACTCGAATAAGGAGAGCTAACTCAAGAACGGTTTATAATCTTTATTTACTGTCATTTGCCATTTTATGAAGTTTTCCTTTATAATTATAAGTAAATTCTGTATCAGTTAAAAAAAAAAAGGAGGCCATCACTTGGGAGAACTACCGCAAATATTTATTGGCTGAAGGGTAATAACAGTTTTCCGCAGGAACTAGCAAAAATATCTCTCCCACTGGGCGGGTTTTTGTACTGGTAGTCAGGCCCTCTCAGAGGTCCAGAGAGGCCCGGGCCACTTCCAGCTTTTGAGGCCCATAGCTAAACCCAATTATTACTTTCACCGCAAAACATTATATTTAAACCTGAAATTTTCTAAATTTGAGCCCCCCCCCCTTAAGCTTGAGGCCCAGGCCAAATGACCCTCGTAGCCCCTCCTCTGATAGGCTCTGCTGGTAGTAATAGTGTTTGGGGATTGTTTAATCTTCTTTGAAGGCAAACAAAGGTCATGTAACGGAGGGGACCTACAACTTTATGCAGTATTCGAATCATCTAAGGGTCGATACATCATTAGAACGCAGAAGAAGAGGGCCACCCATCTAACAACTGATCAAACTCAACGTCGCTTAGCATCGCTGATCTAATGGGAAGAGATGTTGCAACGATGATTACATTTTTTTTCTCTCTTTTTTACTTTCAAAATGCCGCAAAGAACCATTTGCAATGAGTGAAAAGGCACAAATCACCGACCGCATGGAGAGGGTGACAGCGAGAGGTCATATATATTAATGTCGCTTTTATCTGCTAACGACAGACGCTTTGTTTGTTTGTTTTTTTAAAGTCTAAGACAATATCACACTCTCCTTCAAATTTTTAAAAATATTTCATAATATGTCTTCTCCTTCAGCAAAAACACACACCACACACACACCACACACACACACACACAACATATATATATATATATTGGTTAAAATGTTTTTCCGAGGAATTTTCAAAAGATAAAAAGAAATCTGGATTTACTTTAAATAAAGCCACTCAAGATATATGATTTGTCTGACGTATCAGTTTTTCATAGCGGATTTTTCGTGTAGCTTATATTATATATATATATATATATATATATATATTCTTTTGCATCCTTTATCTAAATGTATTAATAAAATGTCAAGAAGTATATTATTTTCTGTGCCCGAGGAGGCTCTCTCTCTCTCTCTCTCTCTCTCTTCTCCTCTCTATCTATATATATATATATATATATATATATGTATAGAAACGACGTAAGTATAGAGTGTTCTGCACACGAGGAAGAGAAATAACGAACAAATGAAAAATGAGGTGACCGCCCGGGAATTGAACCCAGGATCTTCCGATTGCGGTCAGATATGCTACCACTACACCACGGGCCTCGATCAGTCAGAAGTCGTAATTCTCCTACATAGGGCAGAAACCAATGCCTTGAGAGGGCACCCTCGCAAATCGTGAATATGTACATTTAACTGCAATGACCACGCAGTATATTCACGATTTGCGAGGGTGCCCTCTCAAGGCATTGGTTTCTGCCCTATGTAGGAGGAATTACGACTTCTGACTGATCGAGGCCCGTGGTGTAGTGGTAGCATATCTGACCGGCAATCGGAAGATCTGGGTTCGATTCCCGGGCGGTCACCTCATTTTTCATTTGTTCGTTATTTCTCTTCCTCGTGTGCAGAACACTCCTCTATACTTACGTCGTTTCTATACATTAATATACTGCGTGGTCATTGCAGTTAAATGTGTGTGTGTATATATATATATATACCCATGTAGTGGCTATCACAAACACCTCATTATAGGTTTATGGTTCTATTGTAAGAACTTCATCGATTAGATATGGTAATACACTTCAAGTGCATATCGAATGGCATTAATCAAGAGACCGCAAAAGGTCACCCTCATAAAGGCGATTTTCGCCCTCTGTTCTAATAAAGTCCATAAAGTTATAAAGATGCATACATATCTTTGTTACAGTTGGGTTAACAACCAAAAAAGTTTCTTGGCAGGCACAGAGGATAACCCAAACGGACGTCTTCAGATACCAAGGACCACCTTAATTTCGCAACCGCCTGAACAGATGTCAGCATCGTAAAGCACTTCCACGACATCGTAAATGAGCTCCAAAGCCTTCATACCAATAAAACCACCATTAAGTAAGAAAGCCTTCTCAGGACTATAAGGCCTCAAGGTTTACCCCTGCCGGAACCGACCAAGTTCCGGAAAACTGAAGCGTTACAAGAAACTTCAGAGAAGAATCAGAAGTCTTTGGGAGATATAACATGTACTCAAACAGACCCTTGTTTTAGCCTATTTGTCATTCTGCTCAACCCTAAAAGACTGAAATTAATTCGGCGTCATCTTAAAATTTATGTAATAATTAAAATTTAATTTATTTCTGTACATTGTCTTTTGTTGTAATAACATTTAAGTATTCAATTTAGTCACTATTTGACATTGTGTATTCATAATGACAGTTAATTCATGGTCGTCAAGCCTTTTGTAACTAACACTGATAACCAATGCAATTTATTTTACGTACCGTACTTTATTAATCATTGCAATATTAAGTTTGTTAATTAAACGAAAAAGCCGTGCAGTCTTTCCTTAATTATTGATACGAACTTCTTCGGTGATCTGGAGTGACTACAAATTGGTGACCATACACTTATATCGATATAATGATGAAGACATATCGATAAATCAACCTTTTATTATTGAAACGATAGTTATCTGTCAATTTCGAAATAGCAATCTAAAATGACACAAATTTCGATATTGATATCGAAATGGGGTTGAAACTGAGTACTGATGTAAATTCATTATTCAGTAAATATGGAAACATTATATCGTCACCTTTTAGGAAAATATATTTGGGAAACGCTGATTGCACTTTATTTTATAAACATATTGTTGCATCAATAGTACTTCAATATTAATTTGTGAACCGTCATAAATATAAGCCACATTTCAATGATATCAACCTAGGTACCTGGGTATATATAGGGTGTCAAAAAAATGGCCCAATTTTTATTTGCCCGTTATTTTATAACGGATGTATATTTTATTATTGGGGTTTCTTCTTCAGAAAGGTAACAGATCGGGGTTTTTATTCCACATATACCATATACATATACCTACTCATATACATTTCTAATGGCTGAACCCTCAAACAGTGATGCCGCGTTTGCAGCTGGAACAAAAAATCAAGATCGTTGAGTGGTTTTATGTGAGAAATTCTGTGACGCAGGTGCAGAGGAACTTTTGCAGAGGATATAGATGCAGAAAGACAATATCACGAATTGTTAGAAAATTTGAAGCAAATGGAAATGTAAGCAATCAGCATAAGGGTAATAGTGGTAGGCGACGATCCATAAGAACTGTGTGACACGTAAATACAGGGTGTTTATAAAGTCCCTATCTATTTCAGTGAAAACGTAGCAAAAAAGGGTAAAATTCAATAACAATATAATAGAAGGCATACATTTAATGAATACTTAAGCATATGATTCTACATGAGCACCATCAGTATCTCTACAGAGTTCGAATCTGTCAGCAGCATTGTGGAACACATTTTGCAGCATGACGGGTTATTTTTGTAACTGCTGTTACGATACGAGCACGTAAATGTCCCAGCTTCATTCAGATGACATTTTAAACACCGTCGTCTTTCAACAAGATGGGGCACCTTGTCATTACGCAAACATTGTTCGGGAGTACCTAAATGAAAGATTTCCAAATCGGAGGATCGGACGTGGAGGCAATAGGCCCTGGGCGGCTCGATCTCCTGACCTAACACCCTTGGATTTCTTTGCATGGGGCTTTATCAAATCAAACGTCTATCAAACGAGGGCTACAGATCTGCAAGATTTACGTGCTCGTATCGTAACAGCAGTTACAAAAATAACCCCTATCATACTCCAAAATGTGTTCCGCAATGCTGCTGACAGATTCGAACTCTGTAGAGATACTGATGGTGCTCATGTAGAACCATATGCTTAAGTATTCATTAAATGTATGCCTTCTATTATATTGTTATTGAATTTTACCCTTTTTGCTACGTTTCCACTGAAATAGATAGGGACTTTATAAACACCCTGTATGATTCATGAAATTATTGCGCGCAGTCTGCAGAGTCAATTCGACGTTTGTCAGCGGAAGTATTTCACGATCATATGTGCATCGTATACTTCGTAGCGAATTAAACCTTTTTCCCTACAAAATTCTTTCACAAGCTTCACTGGCTAATGCTCAAAAACAAAAACGAATGGAATTCGCAACATGGATGTTAGCAAAACTAGAAGAAGATCCTGAATTTTTGAAATACATATACTTCAATGACGAGTATTATGTACACCAAAGTAGATTAATAAGCAAAACTTTCGTTGCTGGGGAATTCATGCTGGCGCATGCTTAACGACGTTTGTTAAACTCAACATTTGGGTTGGACAGTATGGTGTAGTAGGTCCCTACTTCTTTGAGAGTGAGTGAACCTGGAAAAACAGTAATGGAAAAGCAAAATTCATATCGTCAGATGCTACAAGATTTCTACTTACCACAACTAATTAGTTTGTCCCGTAAAAAAAATAACTGCATTACCTAAGATTCACAGTGGTTTTAGCAGGATGGAAGCACCTCCACACACTGCTTGTGAAACTCGCAACTTTTTGAGGAAGCATTTTTCCGAGCGACTAATCTCCCTTCATGAGCTAGTATAATGGCCACCATACTCACCTGATTTCACACTCTGACTTTTTTTGTGGGGTTACATAAAAGACGGGATTTATTCTACCAAGCCTAAGACACTCGAAGACCTAAGGGGCCGTTCAAAAATTATGTAACGCTATTTTTGCTAAAACTTGACACCCCCACCCCCTTGTAACTAGATGTGGAGAGAGTACATCAGTACTTGAGTATTCTTGTACTCGTACTAGAGGTAATCTGAAATAGCTGTAATCGTACTCGAGGGAATCTGAAATCGCCGTACTCGTACTCGAGGGAATCTGAAATCGCTGTACTCGTACTCGAGGTAATCTGAAATCGCTGTAATCGTACTCGAGGGAATCTGAATTCGCTGTAATCGTACTCGTACTCGACCAATCAACCTCTCGTGACCAATTACCACGTGCTACTAATTTGTCTATGCTGTTCGGTAACTATAGCAACCTATAGCTTCCAGAGTGTCCTAGAAAGGCTTCAGCAGACTATAAATGCTTGCGCATGGCATCGCGGAGGATGCTGTACACGGCGCTCGTACGGTCAATCCTCGAATACCCGGCAATTCCACTGCACACAACGAGCGACACAAATCTGATGTTGCTACAAAAAATACAGAACGCTGGAACAAGATTCATCCTGGGGAAACGACTCAGCGACAGGATCTCATCCCAGGCACTGCACCAAGCCAACTTACCAGCCCTCAATGTGCTTCTGCACAGAAGGGCGGAGAAAACTTGGAGGAAGGTACGAAACACCTCTCCACAGACCTATGAAGAACTCGATATTGGACCTCAGCGCGGGAGAGAGTACTCCTACTTCAAGAGAAGTCTACCCCGCAGCAGAAACCCCCCACCAACGGCACTTTTTGTACCCTATAGAAGATAAAAGTACATGTGATATATATATATATATATATTATGTAACCGTAAAGCAAATACATTTTGTTCCTTTCGTGTTCTTTTTTTCATTTTCCATTGTAATGTGTTCATATGGTCTCATAACAAATAAGCTTTGCTCATGCAAGCACCAGGTGAAGCACTGAAAAAAGTTGTACTCGTAGTGAAGGTAATCTGAAATCGCTGTAATCGTACTCGAGGGAATCTGAATTCGCTGTAATCGTACTCGTACTCGCTTATTCCAAAAAGTCTGGACTTGTATTCGTACTCGTACTCCTCCAGTTACAAAATTTTGGTATTTTTTCCACCTCTACTTGTAACGTTCCGTAACGCTAGACCGGACACCCACTAGGATGTTACGTAACCCCTAATAGTGGGTGTCTGGTCTAGCGTTGTTACGGAACGTTATAAAAGGGTGGGGGGGGGGGTTGTCAAGTTTTAGCAAAACTAGCTTTACATAATTTTTGAACGGCCCCTAAAGACCAAAATCTATGAAGTAATCAGCAACATTCCAGCTGAGCTATTTCCAAAAATTATGCCAAACATTTGTGTAAAGTTGAATAGTGTGTTAGAAGAAAATGGCGATTACACTGAACATGTATTTATAATGGTTAATAAACTCCTGTTTTACGTACCTATTGCGTTTGTCTCGGGACACCTGGTGTGTGTGTATATATATATATATATATATATAATATATATATATATATATACACTGTATATATATATGTTTTATTTGTTAAATGTTCTATTTGGCTGATATATTAATAGTACAACAGGTAAATAAGTACTTGTCGAGCCTTACTAGCCGACTTTTCACTGACAACCTTAAAGAAACGAAATAATTTATCGGTTGGATTTTATGTTTATTAAAAACAATTAATTTAATTAAGGATTCAAGTCGAATGTTATTACATTACATTACATTACATTATTACATTAAACAGCACCGAGAGAGAATCTGGTAATTACTACTAACGAATTGACCAACTATACTTACAAAATTTCGAGAGCCCCAAAAGCCTATAATCCTGACTAAACAAAATCTAGAATTCAACTCTGGGTATGCAGGATCTTATGGCGTTCTTGGGCAGTAGAGGGTTTCCCCCAACTTCTCCGCCAAAGTGTAGCCCTTCTTCTCCCCCATTCCCAACAGAAGCACCCACATCTTACAATCTATGAGAAGTTACATTCAACCAAACATCTTCAGTTTACCTTCCCTAAACAACTATACATGTAAAAAACGTTATATCAGAAAGTTTAATTAGAAATACTTAAAAAATGTTATTTAAACGATGTTCATTACGAACATTTATCAAACAAATACAAGTGAACATAAACGTTATTTCTGAATTTCTCTCAATGCCATTTATTAAAATTATTACAATTCAGATCTGTACATCACACACACACACACACACACACACACACATATATATATATATATATATATATATATATATATTATATATATATATTATATATATAGATAGTGTTTTAGCCGTGTGTGTTGGGAGTGGGTACACAAAAATGAACGAACTAAAGTTTTAATTAAATAGGATTTAGTTTTTTGCTTTTACCTCCTACTTTTGAATGCATTAAGGGAAGAGTCTTCTAAAATCAGAAATTGAAAAATGGCGGACATTTCTAACTTAATTAATTTTCAGATTTTCTCTCTGTAATTTTATTATTATTATTACGAGTATTATTATTATTATTATTATTATTTCTATCGGGATTCCTACTTATGCTCAAACTCTCCGATGCTCGTAGCGTGATAGCTCGAAGGTGGAGTCTATGTCCCGATTGTAGCTGAATATACAGACGTACAGCCTTTTGGTTTCGTGTACTGTAACGTCCCGATCCCTCTCTACTTCATTTTGAAAGTCACCCTTCGTTATGGCGAGCAAAGAGAAGGTTGCTAACAATGGCAATCAATGGAGAAAACGTTAACGGTCGGGGTTCGACTTCCGATAGTGCTGGTCAATAATAATTCAGGAGTTAGCGCAATAGGTCACATTCGCCTGGCCTGAGCTCTGTGCCGATTTCTGGCCCTTTTCACTCACTATTAATCCATATACAATAAATGTCTCATCAGTATTCAATTTTGTATCTCTTTACTTAATTTAATTACTGTATCAATACTCTAGTTTTGTTTCATTGTATCTAACTGTTCTTTGAAATACTAACGAAGAACGATAGTTTTGGCGGAGTGGAGGACCTATTTATCGGGAGATGGAAGACCTTTGACCGACCTGCGGTCACCTGCCAAACGCTTGAGGATAACTGTAATATTTGTTGACGTCCAAAAAGATGGTTTTTCTTAACTTCATTTTCGTTTTTCCACCGTTGGCATTTCTCAAGAGTAAGATTTATACGTTGAAAGAAAAATATATAAAAAAGGGTAAAGTATCCGTTACTGATTTACGCACATAAGTGTACATCCCACGTACGTTTACATTTACAGTATGTGTATTTGTGTGTACGTATCCTCCATTTTTTTTCTTGTCAATGTCGCTAAACTATTTATTCTTTATTAGTTTTGACATTTCATTGTCGAGATTTTTCCTATTAATAATTCGTGTACACACTGCTTGTACACACACATTTTGCTTAACACGTACACACACACATTTTGCTTAACAAGTACACGAAATCTATAAAGGTAAATTTCATTTCATATTATTTTTGTACTTAAGTTTTACTTTTTACTCTTGTATGTATTGCATACAAAATATTTTGTCAAACTACTCGTGGTTGTACTTGTATATGTAATTATGTATACATACGTGTACACGAAGTGGCTGTAAGTAATTTCATCCATTTTTCCATTCTCAGAAACTTGATATTCTGTAAATTTGGTATCCAAAGAGCTTTGAGATTTTCATTTTATTTTATTTTCTGTTCTTTCTCTCTGTTGAGTCTGAGTTCTTTTCTTTCATGCATGATTTCGTTCTCTCAAATACTCATTATTTCCTATGTTTCTCAAATCTGACACGTTCCTATCCTCAAGGACCGACTGATTTCATAATTACAACTTTTTTTATATATAAAAATTCACGTTACTTATTAGCTTTCAATTAACGACTTCAACGGAAAGTCTGACAAACGCCTTTTATCAATTTTAAATCTCCATATAAGCACCCTTGTTAAGTACGATCATGATGACTTCAAAAATATTTTAACTTTATTCAAAAAACATTTTACATGGTGAGACTGAGAGAAACATTCACACACAAGACCCATACAAACGACTCTCTCTCTCCTAGAAGGTTGGTTATGCCTCATTTGACCTCCGTACAGATAGAAAAGGAAGGGTATCCGAATTTACATAAAAAATACCATAAAATGAAGACAAATTGACCCACTCTGTATTATGGAATCTCGCATCGAAACGTGGAGCGAATCTTACTTTCGACACAGACACATTTAATATGTTGGCGAAATACAGACCATCTCACGAAAGCGTATAATAACTATACAAATATTTTGCACCTTTTATCGCTGGGGATATTTATATAAATTTTAAAAAATAGGAACCACTTGTATCGTCAAATTATAATGGAACGCAATGATTAGCCACAGCTACGGGGTTCATGTAACCAGATCTACTCGTTTCCTTGCTGATTTGCCCAAATCATCTTTCACTGATCATACATCTAGTGGGAAAAACGGGTCATCTCCTAAATTAAATCATACCCCCCAAAAAAAAGACTAACACCCTTAAGCAGTGGTACTCATTGCGCGGCTTGCGAGCCAAATGCGCTATATATATTTGGCTCGCGAGCCGCCCAATGAGTACCACTACCCTAAAGTATACAGGTATTAAATACAAGATCGCGAAGCATAACTACATATAGATATAAACACAAAATTGGATTGTTCTAAGTGAATGTTGTCCCACCATTAGCAAAAATATTTCTTGGTTAAAATTAAAAAACCTCTGATTGACCTCCGGTTTTGAAAAACATCCATTAAGCAAAAGTAGGTCCAGCACTCGGAAATCAAGTCCTAAGATCCATATAGTGCACTGTGGTACGGTATATACCTAAATCTGCAGTAATGCATTAGCACTAACGGAAACGTACAACAGCATTTAATTCAGCCACTCGTAGCCATGCAAAAAGGAATAATTAGGAAAATTCTTAAATCATGATAATGTTCCACGATGTAAACATTTTGAAGCTAAAAGATATTTACACACTAAACATTGCCTCTTATATTTATCAAATCACAAATAATATTGCTCCAGAAATCAACCAAATCAAAATATTAGCATCCTAAACCCATCACCATCTCGACAGAAGACATCCTTTCAGATATATCAGAAAAACAAATTATACTTTTAGTAGGGCAGCTAAACAAGTTGAAGTGGACAATCCGGACAAAAGCACCAAACTTTCCCTACTTGTATATTTTGGACCAACAATTAAAAATATCCCCGGAACCACCTTCAGAGACCATTACTTGGCCGCCATATTGGATTTCAAGATGGCCGCCATAGACAAAATGGAATTTCTGATATAAGTTTCAATAGAGAATTCCCTTGGCATGTTTGGCATCAAACTATATGTTTTTTGGCATGATCAGATCAATAAAACAACTTTTAAGCTGATCAGAAGTATGTTTACTGCAGAAATCACACTTTGTACAACATATACAGTGAAAATCGTGAATATTTTAACACAAAAACCATGTTCAAGAAAACCATGTTTAAGAAAAATCAACGAAACTATAACAATTGAAGATTTCACCCACCAAAAAGTAGACCTTTAGCTCTATAACTGAATATGGGAGAGGAAAATTGGCAAAATATGTGCATTTTAAAAAATGAAATTCTACAAAGGTCAAAATGCTACCCTTTCATATTTGCACAATTTTCATGCATTATTCGTGGTTCTATAGAAAACTTGTATTAACAACATTTGTAGAGCAAGGGCAGGGCTATTAAATGGACACCATAAAATGGAAATATCTTGGCATTTAGCATTGCAATGCCTACTGTCCCAACTCACCCCCTGTCCCGAACTGTCCCAACTCACCCCGCTCGACGCTATATGTTAAACTGCACAGTTGCAGCTACACAGTTCTGTACACTTCCACCTGGCCTTCTTGCAAGCACACCTGGTGCCACATCCACTCTTGCTCTTGCAGCCGCATTTGACCAATTCGCTGCAAGCTTTAGATGCTACTGGTCTTGTGGTCCAAACTGGTGTCCATGACTGGGACTCTTCGCTAAAGGTCCATCCCCATCCTTCAGGAGTTGGAAGATTCTGTTCACTTCTCTCACAGGTCGACCATATTCCTCCCTGGTATGTGACCCTCCTGGTGTGTTGGAGAAGAGCATCCTGAGTTGGTGGGATAGTCTCCATAGCTTTTCCCTTCTGACAGAACATGACCTTTCTTGCCTCATCTACACGTTCAATGTCACTGGTGTTGTCATAGAGGACAACTGTGTACCGGTCAAGAAGCTTGAAGTGGGGAGTTTCGGCGTCAACATCTGCAAATGGATTTCGTGCCATGAATGTGAATGCTTGTGTTACCTCAGGGTAATGGTGCCATGCTGCCCATGCCGTATTCTTGCCCCTTCTGTAAAAGGATGATGTTGTATCACATCCCGTGAAGCAGTGAAACAGTGGTAGGGATGTGCATCTCTCTTCACCCAAAGAGGCACAGATACGGCAGTTGTACTAGATGGGTTGTAATCCAGATTGTCAAGTGCCCCAACAATAAATGGTCCATGACGAAACTGAGCTGGTACAACCACTCCTTTGGTCTTGAAGTTCTAGCACACTGCTGTTGCAAGTTGGCTTTCGACTTGAAGAATTCGGTCATAACTCACACTGAGACCCAATTCATATAGTTGTGTAATTAATGATTTTGACCGAATTTCAGTATGAATTTTCAGACCAAGATACAGAGGCAATGGTGGTTCTCTTTCCAAAGAATGGCGAACCTTAGATGATGATGTATGCTTGTTCCTAAAATTAAAAAGGATAAGTTGCGAGACAGTGAGAGTTGCAGGGGAGTCTTCTGGTGTTTGGTCCTTCACGTCAGCAACATTTGTGATCATAGATATAAGGGTTTTCAAGGTTGTAGGTACCGATTCCTGTTGACAACCAGATGGAAAGGCACCTGCAAACTTGAATCCAGTAAAGTTGACGATTTCCTTGCGTATGATTCTAGCAGCTTTTGCAAGAATCATAGTATCTCCTTCAAAATTCTGTCTATTTGTCTCTGAGCATTTCCTGAATTCCCTGCTGAAAAACTAAGATTTTGTTCTTGCCATCACTCACTTCCTGGGCATATGGGAAATACTCCAGAATCTTCTCTCTGAATCGTCCTCTGTTCATTTCCTTATTAATACCTAAGTCCCGAAGTCTTTTTTGATACAGATCAAATAGCACAGAAAACTTCATTTGAAAGATTCCTTCTTCCACGCAATTTTCTACATGATTAACGACCTCAACTATTGCCTTTGCTTTCATCAAGTTTTCTTCATAGCCTTCTTCCTTGCTCTGTTTTTGTCTCAAAAGTGAGCGGTAACGGTTCCGATAAAATGTCAAGCATTGCAGATGATACTTGGCTTCAATGGCCATGAGATCACCACTTCCTATTCTAGACATTAGTTCTGTGTCACTGAGTTCTGTAGCCATCATTCGTAAATTGACGTCAGCGCCAAATGTACTGAATTCGTGAAGATGCCCATGTGTTTGTTGACAAAACACACAAGTTGCTTTGTCCATAGGATGCCGCTGAACCCGCTTCCCCGTAGATGAACTGGTTTCACCTTCATCCGCCCTTTCTCTCTTTTTTGTAGCCCTTTCAAGCTTTTCTTTACTAAATTTAACATGGCATGACTTGTGCCACACAGCTTTATTCTGAACCAGATCTTCAACAGTCACCTCTTCATTGAAAAGAAGAGGAACTGGTAGTCTTCCAAGATTCTTGAATGCGTTGACATTCTCCATAAATGTTGCATATGCTTCAGTTTTTTACCACTCACAGCATTGAGTGGACATTTAAGAGTCTCACCTTTGCTCTCTTGACAAACCATGCATTTGCTCCAATCCATGTTCACAAATCACCTGCAAAACAGAAAAGCACATATTATATAGTTATATTATTAAATATTTTACATTAAATAAACATTTAAGGGTAATTCTGATTATTTTATAGCAATCCTGGCATCGAAATATGTAGGTTTAGGGACTATTTATTTACAATTACTCCTCACAATAGTTTGTTGATTTCTAGCTGGCAGCCATCTTGGATTTCCAAAATGGCAGCCAAGATAGGGTTGTGCGTCTTGGTTCCGGGGAAAAATTGGTAGTTAAGGTCCTGAACAACATTTGAGCCAAGTTTGGTGCTTTTGTCCAGAATGTCCACTTACTTCAAAAATCAGGGTCTAAGCTACTGCACTGCAACTAGATCTTTATGCTCCAGTGGACTGACCTCTGGAATAACCTCGATCAAGAGACGAAAGAATCTAACACGCTAAAAGAAAGGTTTCGAGTGGAAACTGAAAGATAAATTTATGAAATCCCACAAACCATAATATCTTTGTTTCTCACCTATTTCCATTCCAACCTTCTTACCCTGTTCCCTTCTCTCGACACACCAGTTACAATTAAGATAAATAATTTTATTTCTGTATACCATAAATTTTTTATACAATGTTAAGGTATTTAATACTTTACATAGACTCTATATACACAGCATAAAGAATGTTTATTTAATCCAAACTCAAGTATATACATGATTTTATATATAACCTTTGCTACTGGTCCGGTGCTAGTGTCTCCGAGCAACTGATACAATGAGCAAACCAACCAACCAAGACATGTCAAAAACTTTTGGTAGAGTCTGGCACAAATCTTTAATTTCCTCACTGCTCTCCTTCGCGTTTTATCTTTTTATCTATGCCTTCATCTTTGATTTCCTTTCTGGCCGATCTATAGCTGCGGTTGTAGATGGCAAATGTTCTTTTCCTAAAACTATTAATAGTGGTGTTCCTCAGGGTTCTCTCCTGCCATTCACTTTTTCCTTTTATTTATCAATGATTTATTAAGTCGCACTTCCTGTCCTACCCACTCCTATGCCAATGATTCCATTTTTCACCTCCACCCGCTTCACAAAGCGTCTCTCTCAACAGTCACACCATGCTTCACGTAGGACGGGCTATGATGTACCTGACTTCTGATCTTTCTACTATCTCTGACTGGGGCAGAGAAAATCTTGTGGCTTTCAATACTTCAGAAGCTCAGTTCCTTCATCTGTCTACTCGTTACAATCTTCCACACGACGATCCCCTTATCTTCAACAACGCACAACTCAATCTTTCTTATTCTCTTAACATTCTTGGTTGTCCTTTTCTCGTGATCTTTCCTGGAAAGATCACATATACTCTCTAAAACAGCTACTAAGAGGCTCCGCACTTTCTTTATCCCAATCAGTTGCTGTCTTAATACAGGGGTCTTGATCGCCCTTGTATGGAATACGCTTCTCATGTGTAGGGTGGCCTACCTACACAGCCCTAGTTGACCGGATGGAATCAAAGGCTTTTCCTCTCATCAATTCCCCACTTCTTACTGTCTTCACTCTCTCTCTCTCTTCCACGCAATGTTGCCTCTCTCTCTCTTTACTATTGCTTTTATAACGGACACTGCTCTTCTGAACTCTAACTGCATGCCTCCTCCTTTGAGGAGAGTAGCAGTACCCGACTTTCTACACATTTTCATCCCTTTTCTGTCCAACTCTCCAATGCAAGGATTAATCGACACTCGTATTTTCAATCTTTCATCTACTTAACTGGTCAACTCTGGAACAATCTTCCTCAATCCATCTTTCCTCTTGTCTATGACCTCCAATCTTCCAAATGCAGAGGGTTCAAACATCTCGAAAACTGGACCTTGATTTTGGCTCTCTTCTTCCTCTATGAGTGGGGGGAGGGGCCGGGCGTTCGTCCTTGGCCCTTCCTACCTGCATAAAACAATCTCGTTATATGTTCGGATTATATGTAATCCCGTTATATGTCCAAATTTCTAATCTCATACAGTATCCCATCGCATTTGTACTTATCAAGATCCATAAAAATTCCAATGGTCCCCAACCTCTTTTTGGCTCATGGTACCTATCGAATACTTAAACCTGTAAGTAGGCCAGCCTCTAATGGGAAGCCTTGCGCTGCATATTATCTGCCAATTTGTAAAAGTCCAGAATGCTCATGTAGTCGTTGAGATAAGAGCTATTTCATTCACATACGAGTATTTAGAACTTATTTTTTATTATTATTATTATTATTATTATTATTATGTGGCGTGGGGATGTGGCGACCCCGTCGACCGCTGGAAAGTGCAGATAGTTCTGTATCTCCTGCAATACAGGAGGGGAGGGATCAGGCTGAGGACCCATCCTCCCCTCTTTCTCTCCAAGAAAGGCAACAACAGCCTCGGATGTGGGTGCCGCACCTGCTTGTGCCGCCCGGGCAGGTAGGCACGTGTGGGTGTGTGGAATGTAAGAGGAATAAATGATGGGCATTCGGGCTGTTTCTGTCTTCTCACCCCAATTTGATGAGAAACCAGATATAGGCTATGTATGTATGTATGTACGCATGTATTATTATTATTATTACTGAACTTTCCTAAGCCACTTCAAGCAGCTCAGCTGAGCAACATGTTGCCCATGACCCGCGGCAGAGCATTTTTTAAGCTTTTTCCACTGGGCGACAAAGGCAGATCGGGAGGTGTGTGCTGCCAATTTCTTAACAACCGGTTCTGATACAGATAGGGGTGTAAATCGGCGAGCGCCAATGACACGAGTCATTAAGCTAGGGGGTCTGGGGTGAGCGGTAGCTCCCCCAGCGGGGTCCGAGGCAGAGCCCCCGGAAGCTAACGCATTTTAGCTTTTTCAAACAGCATTTTGTAACATTTTGGCAGAAATTATTTAACATTATTCTTTATACTCACTAATGACATAATTATCTAAAAATAAACTAATTTTTCATCCAAAAATAAATAAATATTGAAACTACCACTGCTTGTGATACTACCTATATTTTTCTATAAAATCCTGAAAAAATTAAAAAATTTTAGATATAAATAAATTTTTACTGACTTAAATATTTGTTGAAAACAAGCAAACGGTTAGGTGATCCAATCAAAATTTAACAACCAGTTCGGGCGAACCGGACCGAACCCATCCAAGCATACCCCTGGATTAAGGATACTATGGATCCGGATGTTCCCTAATCAGGCCACCATCCCTGTGTGGTCTGAAATAACACTACCATTATCTATATTTAAATATTCAATGTAAATTTTATATTTACACTTAGGATAAACAGTTCCAATTGTGGCATATGTGCATTATATGTATTTATATGGCTTCCAAGACAATGCTCCCAAGACAATTCTATTTTTACAAATTTTGAAAATTCCTTGTTGCCCAGTACCCTAAAATTTAATTTACTGGGTGACATTCATGTCGCCCACTCACTAGGTTAAAAAATGCTCTGATCCACGGTTTGGGGACCTATGTTCTATACTAACTAAAAACACTTGTCAAGTACCCCCTTCAACCAATAAAGCATAACCTTTGCTTACAAATGACAGTTCTCTAGTATACATGTATTAAATCATTTACTGGTCCATTCTCAATACATACATACATACTGATATATATATATATATATATATATATATATATATATATAGATATATATATATATTATTGTTATATCCATTGTTTAAACAGAATAATAACTAAAAGCCCGAAGAGTAAATCATGTTGATGTCAGGCGCTAAAACTCAATCCTGACAAAGAGAAAATCCTTTTATGTCTCCCCCTCTTCATAATCTTTATTCTCAAATGGGGTTAGAGGGGAATTCCGTCAAACCTTTCACATTAATCCTCGAAACGTTCTTAATTGAAGGTAAAAAAAAGATAGAGCGTAAAAGAAAAACCATTTCGTTGAACTTAATAAAAAGTAACAAGTGTTTCCTTTAATTAAGGACGTACGACTGTCTGATTGTATTCGGTATGTATCGGCAATCAACAAACGAACATGCAGGAAAATGCTGGCTACGAACATAGTTTAATATACATATACAGTATATGTTGGGATAAATGTGATAAATTGGTAATTATGCATAATTACCGATAAATATGCATAATTGAAAATATCATGACTTAACCTAACCAATTGTCAAGGGCGTACAGTTGACCTAACCGGGCATTCAAGGCATTCAATTCAATTGACCTAACAGGGCATTCAAGGTTAGGTCAATTGAATGCCGGTTAGGTCAACTGTACGCCCTTGACAATTGGTTAGGTTAAGTCATGATATTTTCAATTATGCATATTTACCGGTAATTATTCATAATTACCAATTTATCACATTACCCCCAACATATATTATATATATATATATATATATATATATATATATATATATATATATATATATATATATATATAAATGCTAACAACCTTGGAAGAAAAAACGATGAGAATTTTATAAAAATATGTTCCGAAATCACAGCCAAAAGGAAAGAGGAGCTGGCTAGAGAGGCAAGAGAGAAGAATATTCCGCAAAAGAAAGAGAATGGAGGCGAAGTTAGCCAACTGCGGAGATAATGTCAGGAAAGTAATACAAGAAAACTGAAGGTATCGAAAGGGAAACACAAACCCTGATTAAGGACCATACAGAGAAGGAGAGGAAAAGGCGGTAGAAGCAAAAGGAAAATCCAAAATACTTCTATAGCTATGCGAAAAGGAAAACAAAAACGCGCGCCGCTATTGGGGCCCTTAAGGAAGAGAAATAATGAACTAACGACGATCCAAAAGAAATATCTGAAACATTAAGAGCTCAGTATGAATCAGTTTAGTAGGCACCTACCCAAAAAGTGACAAAGCGATACCTGACACAGATGCCTTCGTTGAAGAGAAATTGGAAGGAGAGTGTAAGACAGACTTTGATTTTACCTCAGAAGATGTAGCGAGAGCTATAGGACAAATGAAACCACATTCAGCTGCAGGTCCGAACAATTGGAACGAATTATATATTGATTAAAAACTGTAAAAGTGAAATAGCTACACCTTTATATTGGATATGGAGAAGATCCCTAGACATGGGGAAATACCGAGCACCTTGAAAAGAGCAAACATTACTCTGTATATAAAGGAGGGGACAGATCTCAAGCAAAGAACCATAGACAGTGTCATTGACGTCCCACCTCACCAAAGTATTTGAAAGAATAGTTAGAGAGAAAATTTATGGGAATAAAGGCAAATTTGGAAAATGGATCTACTACTTCCTCAGAGACGTCTACAGGTCGTCAAAATTCAAGGTATATCATCATCAGACTCGGACGTACGCAGCTCAGTACTACAAGGAACAGTACTGGCCCCACTCCTGTTCATTATCATGCTAACAGACATAGACAGCGGAGTAAACAGCAACAGTATAGTAACATCCTTTGGTGGCCGGTATATTCCCCCACGGTATATTCCACCACGGTAAATTCCACCAGGTAAATTCCACCAATGGTAAATTCCACCAAAGTAAATTCCACCAGGTAATTCCACCAGTAAATTCCACCCCAAATTATTTAAAATAAAATATGATTTAAATAAGTAAAATGTAAATATTTTATTCATGTGGGTACAAATAGAAGAATACACACGAATATTACAATAATTTATGGTGCTCTTCCAATATGTGCTCTACCGCGAAATTTACATTCCAATACGTGATCTACCTTAGATTATTCGGATTAGCAGCAGGTACGTTAGTTAGCCTTATAAGGCTAACTAACGAAAATATCACGACTTAACCTAACCAGTCGTCAAGGGCGTATAGCTGATCTAACGATTGGTTAGGTTAAGTCATGATATTTTCGTTAGTGCTAATCCGAATAATCTAAGGTAATATTTACATTTTACTTACATTACTTAAATATGATTTAAATAAGTAAAATGTAAATATTACCTTAGATTATTCGGATTAGCACTAACGAAAATATCATGACTTAACCTAACCAATCGTTAGGTCAACTATACGCCCTTGACGATTGGTTAGGTTAAGTCGTGATATTTTCGTTAGTTAGCCTTATAAGGCTAACTAACGTACCTGCTGCTAATCCGAATAATCTAAGGTAGATCACGTATTGGAATGTAAATTTCGCGGTAGAGCACATATTGGAAGAGCACCATAAATTATTGTAATATTCGTTGTATTCTTCTATTTGTACCCACATGAATAAAATATTTACATTTTACTTATTTAAATCATATTTTATTTTAAATAATTTGGGGTGGAATTTACCTGGTGGAATTTACCTGGTGGAATTTACTTTGGTGGAATTTACCATTGGTGGAATTTACCTGGTGGAATTTACCGTGGTGGAATTTTCCGCGGTGGAATTTACCTAGAACCCATCCTTTGCAGACGATACAAAGATCAGCAGAAAAATCAGCGATAAAAATGAAGTGGAGGCCTTGCAGAGGGACACGAACAAAATATACAAATGGTCAGAAGACAACAACATGACATTTAACATCGAGAAATTTCAGCTCTTCAGTAGGTAGAAAAGAGGAACTTAAACAGATTGCATATTATGCTCAGATAGACAGGAAATTCAGAGAAGCACGAAAGCGATCGATCTGGGGGTAATAATGACCGATGATGCGAAATTCGAACACAAAATCAGATAACAATAAATAAGCAAAAAGATTGGCGGGACAAGTACTAAGAACGTTCAAAAGAA
This sequence comes from Bathynomus jamesi, assembly GCA_023014485.1. NCBI lineage: Eukaryota > Metazoa > Arthropoda > Malacostraca > Isopoda > Cirolanidae > Bathynomus > Bathynomus jamesi. The sequence goes on along the minus strand of JAJOZX010006050.1, from coordinate 214,910 downwards.
GGGACAGAACAGTATGATTCCCCTGCTAAAAACACTGATTATACCAAAATCCGAAACTGCTCAGTTTTGACGTCCCCATATAAAAGGAAGAAACTCATAAACTAGAAGAAACGCAGAGACATTTCACAGCAAGATTGATGGCTGTAAAGAACTCAACTACTGGGAAAGACTACGTAAACTAAATCTGTACTCCCTGGAAAGAAGGAGAGAGGTACACCATAATCTACATATGGAAAATGATCGAAAAAACTGGTACTAAACCTAAAACTAAACCCAATTACCATTCAAACAACACTGAAAATAGGAAAGGCAGAATGTGTAGTGTTCCCAAATTAAAGGCCCGACAAGGGACCTCTTCACACTGAAGGAAAAGAGCTTGGTTGTCAGTGTGGCCAACTTTTTAACCAGCTTCCAAAGGACCTCAGAAACGTTACAGGGGTCAAAGTTGAAGTCTTCAAGAGAAGACTAGATGCCTGGCTCAGGACGGTACCAGATGAGCCGGGTGTACATGGCTATGTACGGTGGAGAGCGCAAGAAAGCAACTCGCAGCTCCACCAAACCAGACCTAGAGGCGGGGCCACCAGCTTGACTTTTGTGTAAAGAGAGACCAACGCACAGAACAGCAACGAGGTTTAACGAGCTGTATATATCGGGTGGCAAGAATTTTGAGGGAATTTTCAGGAATAACTTGTAATGTTACGTCTGTGAATAGAATAATTAAAAAACTTAAAGCAACCGGTTCGACGGCACGGAAGCGTGGAAGTGGTCGGCCTAAAACAGTTTACACTCAAGACAATATAGCAATGATCGAAATGATGAGCCTATCTCAAGAGGATCGACCTGGGTCACACTGTTCTCAGAGGAAAATTGCAAGAAATTTAGGTATCAGTCGAAGTTCCATACAAAGAATGCAGAGAACGGTAGGACTTAAAGCATTTAAAAGGACCCGTGTTTCAAGACGTGACAGCAATGTAAGAGCTAAAAGAAAAATTCGTTGTAGAAAATTGCTTGATAGATTTTCGTCCAATGATGTTAAAAAAATAGTTTCTACAAATGAAAAAGATTTCACTATCGAGATTGCTCGAAACTCCCGGAACGATGTTGTTTATGGTTGGCGAAGAAAGACATTCCTCCATCGAGACTTTACCACCAGAAAAGTCGGTTTTCCAAATAAATCATGGTATTAGCAGGTGTATCGTGGAATGGAAAGACGAAAATTCATTTAATTTCAGAAAATAAAAAATGAATTCAGAAACCTACGTATGTAAATCTCTTAGAGGAGAATTTTGCCTGATTGTCAGCGTCTGTATTATGGACACGATTTCATACTCCAACAAGATGGTGCTACAGCTCATACTAGCAAGTTCACACAGGATTATCTATAACAGAATGTAATCAACTTCATTGGAAAAAACGACTGGCCCCCGCAATCACCTGATTGCAATCCCATGGATTATTGCATATGGAACGCTCTAGCAGAGAAGATTTATGAAGGCCAACAGAAAAGTTTACAGAAATGCAATTAAAGAAAAAAATACTCGAATGGGACAAAATAACATTAGCAGAAATCAGAAAATGTATCATGTCGTGGAAGAAAAGGTTAAGATTAGTTTGTAAGCAGGACGGCGGACATATTTATCACATTTGTTGATAAGATGTGAATAATAAAAAATTTTCAGTTTATGATATTCGTTTTTTTCACCATAGCTCATTGTTCTCTCAGCTGTGAAAAAAGTATTTTATGTAGAGATCTGAAATTTTTATGATGGCTTATCAATAGATTGAGGTAAAAGTTATGTAAATTTTGGAAGTGTGAACTGCATATTTTTTAAGTTATTGATGTTCAAATCACAAGGCGTTTTTTTTGGGCCACTCGATATATATGTTATATTTCTCCAGGTGTCTTGTGAAAATATATACGCATAAATGTAAAGATTTTGGTGCAACGGATTCGTTTTTTCGGTCAAGAGAGAATATTATCTAAATTAAATGTGATAAATGTTATTAAATATGTAATATAAATTTACGTTATACACTTTTCTCTTTTAATTAACATTTTTAATTAATAATAATTACTTAATTTTTACGTCATACCCACTAACGGTTAAAACGAAGAAGATTGAAACTGTTTTGCCAGATCCTACGACCTACTGGCATAATCCTGATAAAATAAAATAGTAGAAGGCGTTTCTTTGCCTACTCTTCTCAATTTTCCACTTTTTACAATAGTTTTCCCAATGATATTGTACATCAGTAATCAATGGAAACTATTTTAAGAAATAATATCTTAATATTTTATTTACTGTCTCTGTTGAATTAAAGAAAATAGTAAATGCTACATTTTATCTTAATTCATCAAAATATTTAATGAGAATAAGGAAAACCTATTTATTAATACTTAGTTTACCATATTAGGTAAGTAACGTAATCCTACTTTTGTTTTCGTTGCGTTTTCACAGGCCATTTCTTTATTCGGAATCAACATACGTTTTTTGACAGTAAACTTCTACAATTCCCACAAATGATGCCAATAATGACAATAACAGTTTTATACGTTACACATTTTACATAATAATGACGATATACATTCAAATGGTGATTATTCGCATTTGTTATTGCTTTTGACGCCTGTTTTACCATTAATCAAAGCTTTTATGACTATAAAATCTAACCCATATTGCAACATTAATTTCTCTTTTCTCTTCATCAGGCCTGTGTGTGTATATATATATATAATTTTTCCAGGAGAATTTCGCCTATAACGAACTTTCTGAGAGAACCTAAAAATAAAAATTACTAGTTGACAATATTGCGTTTATCTTTGGATATTTTATTCTCTTTGGTGACAGTAATAAAATTTAAACTGCATCCCCCACCTCCGCCAACAGTGTGGTCGTTACTTAAAATACACGCCTTGAAAGCCAGGCGATAAAATAATTTTTAACAAGTAAAAACAAACAGTTCGGAATCAGAAGTTAAAATTCATAAAAAGGGGAGGTTTTTTTTTTAATCTTTCGAGTTTTTGATTTTCTCCTAGAACTCAAAGTTTAAAAAACCAAAAAACCTGAAAGTTATTGCAAAAAGCAAAAAAAACTTTTGTATTAGATTAGTAAATTCAAAAATTCACATGTAACATATATATATATATATATATCATTGGCGACTCCTGCACTCGAGCTTCTCGGCTGAGCCGAGAGGCAAGGGACAAAGAGAAGCATGAGAGATAAAATTGTGTATTTATAGATTTAAGTTTTTAAAAAAAATTTTAAATACAAATTGTAAAAATGGTTTTTGGCTGGTAGTAGTTACTGTTTTTCTGTCTAGCCTTCGTCACGCAAGCAAATTTTGAGCGCATTTAGATACCCTTACTACCTATAAAAAACATATATGACACATTAAGTTTTCGTGTAATCTTTCAAGATCCTTCACTCGGGCGCAAGACATTACGCCCGAGAAAGTATAAGTAATATCGTATATTTAAAGTTCTTTTAATGAATAATTATTTGCTTGCATACGGTTACATAATAGTCCTTCTTCTAATTCTCGTTAAATAAAACGTTTTTCCTCCTATCATTATTTTTTATAAAGAAAAAAACATTTCAACTCGGGCTTATATCCTTCGCCTTGTAGAGGCACAATTTTTAATTCTAGCGATACATGGTAACTTTTTACGTTTCGATAAGCGTGCCTTCAACAGCCTTGGGCAGCGGTGCAGTTTGATTTTTGCCGCAATGTGAGGTTGTTCGCTTTTCTTAAATAATCTGATTTATTTTTAATATTATAAGTATTCTGAGAAGTATAGCCCACCCATGGAGGACAGTGTTATCATTAAAAGAAAACCACAAAGCTGATTCAGCTCCTTCTTACCATACCTGTAACTTCTGTTTCAAATGAAAGAAGTTTCTCTGTTCTTGATCGAATTAGATCATATTTAAGAAACACAATGGCTCAAGAATGGCTCTCGTCCCTGGCTAGGATTTCAATTGAAAAGAAACTTATTGATTTAGAAAGCAAAAAGAATTACATGACCGAATATTAAAGGAATTTGCTTTAAACCAAGACGCTTGGACTTTATGTTAAAGTAAATAAAATTCAAATAATTTTTTTTACCGAGGTATGTATTTATTTATTATTGATAATTAATCTTAAGTTATTGTCATGCATTTAAATGTCGGCTCATATGTAGACTTGAAAAATTTAAAAAGAGCCCGAGTAGTCTTGAAGAGCTGGAGTTGCCACTGATATATTATATATATATATTATATATATATTATATATATATATATATATATATATATATATATATAATTATATATATATATTATATTAATATATATATATATATATATATATATATATATATATATATTACAGGGTGGGCCGTAAGTTTCCATACATAGAAAATTTAAATTATGGTCTTCACGTGCGTCGGTATTTGGATCAGCAGTTTCCGGATGCTTGGATTGGTCGGCGTGGTCCTGGGAGTGGCCTCCCAGATCCCCAGATCTCACCCCCTTGATTTCTATCTTTGGGGGCACTTGAAGGCCATGGTGTATCAGGAAAAGATACGAGACATAAATCATCTAAAGGAACGTATCACCACGCCATTACAAGCATAACGTCAACTGTGCTAATGCGTGTTCATCAACAGTGGGGACACGTATTGAAATGTGTTTTTCAAAACAATGGCAACCATGTAGAGCATATTATATAAATAAAAATGGTTGTCCATAAAAAAATGTTTATTTTTCCATTATGGAAACTTACGGCCCACCCTGTATATATAATATATATATGATCTTTTTCCGTGTTTATCTACCCTGTGAGCAGTCCAGCAGAGGCGTAACTGGAGTAAAACAGTTGCGGGAACGAACACAATTCTATTCTTAGAATACTCATTATCTATGGGCGTAATTATAAAAGTTGTCCCCCGCAACATTTATATAATTACTCCCATAGATAATGAGTGTTTCTAACAATAGGATTGTGTTCCTCCTCCTCCCGCTAACTTTTTTACTCCAGTTACGTCCCTGCAGTCCAGCATGCTCTCAAACACACCCTTCTCCCTCTATTCCTCACTACACATACATGCATCTTATACACTACACAATTTTTCAAAATTTATATTAAAAAAAAAGAGAAAAATGGCCATTCAGCCTTGGAGACCTTGTTTTTGACTCTCTCCTTCTTCTGCAGAGGGGTCACTTTTGTGGGCGCTCGCCCTTAGCCTCCTCCTTACTAAATAAACAATATATATATATATATATATATATATATATATATATATATGTGTGTGTGTGTGTGTGTGTGTTGTGTGGTGTGTGTGTGTGTGTGTGTGTCCGATGGCTGAACATATGGAAATCCATTTAAACAAAATACATAAGAATATTAAAACGTCAATTAAAATTACGGCAATTCTGAATGCTTTTAGATTTCCTCCTTTCATGTGGCCATCACATACCATAAACGTCTACATAACATAAATTTTTTCCCTCACCTAAGTTGTAACCTACTGACCGTGGCCGTCGAAACTCTATCGTACTACCGTGATTTATTGTTTTTACAAATCATCTTTTAATCTTTCAGTAACTTGTTTCGTCAAACCATTCATTCTTTATTTGAATTAAGATTTCGTGTAAAACTATACCTTCTTTGGAATCTTTTCTCAATTTATCGAGAACTAACCCTCTTCGAAGGAAAATTAAGACCTATTATTGTAGTTATCCCGTTAGCTGGTGAGTGGTTAAATTGAGGGGAAACCCACCTTTAAGGCAGTCAGATTTGGTTGACTCCACCCAATCATTTTTGAATATATAAGCCTACTCTATATATCATAGTTCTCAATTTGCCCTGTGCAGTTTTGTTATACTCGCTTGAATAAGTTGTGTTTTATTGTGTAACTTCGAAATTTTGACTAAGATTGTTTGAAAACCAAATTTTTTTTTTTTTTTTTTTTTTTTTTTTTTTTGGCTTTGAATTCATACAAGGAATTTTGTGACATTTTTACTGATAATTTTTTGTATTTAAAAATTTTGAAATATTGCTTTGTCCCGTTTTAAAACTTCGGCCATTGTATTTTCTTGGTATATGAGTATGTGTGAATCAAACCTGAAACTGAAAATCGTTTTCCTTGTAGTAAATTGGAATTATAATCCTCTAAATTACCTTTGCTCAGTTATTTGAATAAACGTGAAAGTTGAATGAGGAGTATAAAAGTCATCGACGTTCTGAATGAGGCTATGCAAAATTCATACTTTGTAGGGTCAATTACTGACCAAAAGTGCACTCATAATGAAGGAGGGTAAGTGATACTTCGACTGTACAGTAATAAAGTGAGTATAAACTGAGAAATTATACCGATTCAGTGAGACAAACTGAAAGGGGCATTAGAGAAAGAGAAAAACTGAGTGTGGTACACATTTCCACCACGGAGAAGAGACGCGTTGATTAAAAATAACTTATGCATACAGGAAAATTAACAGCTATAGTTCCCAGGATACCTGGTCCCCTTGGCGCGGCGACGTATATATATATATATATATATATATATATATTGTATGCGCCTCAGTGGTGTAGTGGTTAGCGTCGCTGACTACGAATCCATCGGCCCCGGGTTCGAGACCGAGTGACTGCAGCCGGCGCGCAGCAAAACCCAGCTGTTCATCCTTCCACACAATAAGAAAAGTGGTTGGTAGATAAATGGGTACCCTGGGCGGCCTAGACGCTGGGCTGCTGGTGTGGCGTGGTTCGGATTCTAAGTTAAACTGTAGGTCTAAGGTGGAGTGAAAAGCTTGACCTTCGTCAGAATGAACAATTCGGGCGGAAGCTAACCAAGATTACCAAAGGTTATATATATATATATATATTGCTTGTTTCTGTTCCTTGGTTCATATTTCAACACTAGAAAGTCAGGCTTGAGACCCCGTTTGTTGTTGTTGTCTGGTACAGGAGAGAAATATATATATATCTCTCTCTCTCTCTCTCTCTCACACACACACACAAAATGAGGAGGAGATTATAGACACCAATCGACCAGGGACGTACTCTAAGGGGGAACGTCAGGCAGAAAACAGGAGTTCTGGAACTCCCGGTAAGCAATCTAGCATGCTCTCAAACACACACTTTTCTCTTTTTATCACTATTCATCACGACCAAACGCATGCATCTTACAGTACATACTACACAATCTTTACAAAATTGACTCTCTTCTTCCTCTATGGGGAATAGTGTTGCCACCTTTTCATTTCAGTAAATCTGGAACCCCCACCCCACCCCCCCGCCCGCCCCCCGCCCCAAAGAAAATTATCCTCCCAACCCACAGTCCCTTATAATTGTAAGTAAATGTGGACAACTTATAAGCACATTATTTTTAAGATAAAAATATTTCAATTTCTGAGAAAATGTGACTCACAAAAAATAGCGTACCTTAGTTTTGTTATATACACAAGCCGAGCCTTCGGTTCACTGCCCTACGGGCACTGCTTGTGCTCGCAAACTCGCCTACGGCGAGGGCACCTTTGGTGGTTGGGTTACCCCTTTGGGGGGGGTCATTTCCCCCTCCCCGAAAACCTCCTCATCCCCCTTATGCAACTTGGGGGCTACCCCCCCTTGTTTTATTTACTGTTTTCATGTACTTTTTTTTTATTGGTATATGACTTATTATTCTAAAGCATAGAAAAGGTACTTTTTCCATTCCAAATGTATTTTTTTCCATTTTTTTCCAAATTTTCCGGATCCTTTGTGCTCCGACGGCTTTTTCCAACAGAAGTATGACGTCACATGGAAAATTTTCCGGAGGATCCGCGCTCCTCCGAACGCGCTATATGTATATCTGCATAATTTCAAAACATGTTTTACTGTAGTTACTGCACTACTAATTAAGTCACGCCAAAATGCGGACATGTTGCTTGGCGTTTGCCTGTCCTCACGCGAGATCCGAACAAACTGCATCCAGATGAGGGTGCGATCTGGACACCGGACATTTCTACTCATTTCCAGACTGCACGGACGAAGTCCGGACGGGTGGCAACACTAAAAGGAGGCATTTTTGCGGCATTCACCCTTAGCCCCTCCTTCCTGCATTAAAAAACACACCTTTGAATTATGTTTCATTATGTTTTACTAAAATTACAATTTGTTGGGTTTACGTCGTCGTCGTCGTCGGCCTAGGCAAGCTACGGCTTGGGACCGTAGCGCATCTATCGGTATAGTTAACCTGGATGATGTAGCCACAAGCACTGCCGCTAGTTAAGTGCCAACCAGTGATTTATCTCACTAGCCGTATTGAGTCCGTTAGGCGAAACTGCGACAGTACCAAAGGTGGAAATATAACCTTTGGTTTTCTATTATTTATTTGCAAAATGGACGTGGTATTAGATTAATAAATATTTGATATAATAATTAACTGACAATTGTGATTATAATTAATTATGTTTACATACAATAAAATAATAGTATACATAAAAATTAGTATTAATGTGGTTCACAATTGAATTATAATGGGGTAACTAATTTAAAATGAATTTTAACTATTCCGAAATTCAAGACGGTAAAATTAACATTTATCTTGAAACTAAAATAAGAGTATTCACTACACACTCCCCCACCAGAGAGGAAGTTCAAAGAGTTCCGAACGACACTGATTTCCTCTGGACCTTTTTGGTAGCTACATGTACCTCACTTAAGTTGATTCAAAAACGCAGGCTTAAGACGATCGATAGAAACCTTGTCGACTTTGGAACCGCGCTGGATGAGGAATGATTTGCGCGTACTCGGAGAACTTCATAGGGCCCGTCATATGGACATTGGAGAGGCCGTTTTGGGAGAGGTACACGAACGAAAACGTGGGTGCAAGATTGGAGGGCTGGGGAAACAAAGATGTTCTGTTGGCTAGTCAATCGAGGGGGAACAGGCTGAAGGGACTGCATGTGAGAGGAAAGTGTTTGAGCGAATTCCGTAGGATCACATGACTTATCCCCTGCAGTGAAGTAGCCACCTGGTAGCCGCAGTGTTGTTCCATAGACTAGTTCAGCCGCTGTAGTCTTCAGATCACTCTTAAATGCAGAGCGAATACCAAGCACACGAGTGAGCTTATCCATCCAATGGGAGTCTTCGTGACACATAAGGGATGACTTCAGCTGGCGATGGAAGCGTTCGACGAGCCGTTAGCTTGCGGATGATACGCACAGGTATGCGCATGTACTGTACCCAACAAGCTGGTAAACTTCTTCCAAAGCGAAGACTCAAATTGGCGACCTTGGTCAGTGATGACTTTTGTCGGCAATCCAATCTTGATACCCATCCATGAAGAAAGGCTCTTGCAACAGTGTCCGCTTGGATATCAGGAAGTGGGATGGCTTCAGGCCATCTGGAAAAGCGGTCGAGACAGGTGAGCAGATAACGTTGGCCTTGAATCACTGAAGAGGGCCAACAATGTCTACATGAATTACCTCAAATCGCTGGGATGGGGGCGGAATGCGTCAAAGGGGGACCTGGTGTGCCTTTGGACTTTGGCACGCTGGCAGGCAAGGCACGTTTTGGTCCTGTTTGACATCCTTCCGCATCGAGGGCCAAACAAAGCGAGAGGTAACCAGGTGTTGCGAAGCACGGATACCAGGATGGGAGGGCTTATGAAGATCCATGAAGACTGCTTGTCTGTGACATGGAGGGACATAAGGGCGAATAGCAGCTGTTGATACGTCGCAATAGAGGGGCACAGACAATCCTGGCATACTCATTTTCTTGAGGGAAAGTGAGTGAGTGGGAGTCTTCTCTGAGCAGTCTTGTAGTTCCGTATCCTTATCTTGATCCTGTGCATAGCATTCCACAGTGTAGAGCTGAGGGTAACAGAAGTAATCTCTATTCTTGAAAGTGCATCCGCTGGAGTGTTCAAGACACCTTTGATGTGGCGGATATCTGTTGTAAATTGCGAGATATAATCGAGTTGCCTGATGACTCTGGGAGAGTGGTTACAGCTGTTTTTATTGAAGACAGTGATCAAAGGTTTGTGGTCGGTAAAAACACAAAAATCTCGGCCTTCAAGGAAATGTTGAAAATGCTTCACGTTTAAGTAAATAGCAAGAAGTTCACGTCCGAAAGCACTATAACGCGTTTGGGCTGGCTGCAGCTTTTTCGAGTAAAACGCGATGGGTGCTTGTTTGACCGTTAATGGTTTGTTCCAACACTCCACCGATCGCAACATCTGAGGCATCGACCGTCAGAGTTAGGGGGGCATCACTGATAGGAAATGACAGAGACAATGCACTATTGATAGCATTTTTGGCATTGTCGAACGCCTGTAAACTATCGCTACACCATACCAATTTCGTTACCTTGCGTTTTGTGTGATCATAGCGTGTAGAGGAGCAAGAACACTGGCACAGTTTTTAATGAACTTGTGGTAATAATTGACCAACCTAGAAACCGACGTAACTCACGCTGATTATTTGGCATAGGGTAATTTTTTATCACTTCACACTTGTCCTGAAGGGGGGTAATTCCGTGCTGCGAAATCGTGTGACCAAGAAATTCCAAGGTTGGCTGTGCAAACACACACTTAGATGCATTAATAGTAACACCGTATTGTTCTAAGCGTTGAAAAAGGAGTGAAAGATGTTCCTTATGTTCCTCTTCCGTTGAGCTGGCCACAAGCAAATCATCGATGTAGGCATAAACAAAGTCTAAGCCTCTGGTGACCTCATCTATAAACCTCTGAAAGGTTTGCGCAGCATTCCGTAGCCCGAACGGCATCTTCACAAATTCGAATAACCCAAATGGTGTACAAACTGCAGTCTTGGGAATATCCGAAGGCTCTACGGGAATGTGGTGGAAAGCCTTAACGAGATCTATTTTACTGAAGATAGATTTGCCGTGGAGAAGAGAAGTAAAGTCTTGACATTTGGTACCGGATATCGGTCCGGGATGGTTGTCGAATTCAAAAACCGGTAATCCCACATGGTCTCCAGTCTCTGACTTCTTCTGGACCAGGTTAGGGGAGAGGACCAACTGCTTTGGAAGGTCTTATTATCCCAAGATCCATCATAAGCTGGAATTCCGATTTGGCAGCTTTCAGTTTGTCCGGGCAAGACGTCTGGGTTTTGCAAACACAGGGGGACCTTTTGTTGTAATGTGATGGGTAATGGGTGCTTAATGGTATCACCCATCTGCATTGGTTGAAGAATTCCTGGATATCGCTGGAAAAGGCACTGGTACATGGAATTAGGGGGAACGAGGGAAAGTGCAGAGTTCGAGGCGTCCGGAAGGGCAACCTGTTTGGCAAGAACAGAAAGCAGTGTGGCCTGGTCGCATAAGCGTCGCTTGTCAAGATCCACCAGGAGTTTGAAATGCTGGAGGAAGTCAGCGCCGATTATGGGATGCTGCACTTGAGCACAGATGAAAATCCACTTGAAGGATCGGTGAAGCCCAAGTTTAGTTCACGCGACTGAGTACCGTACGTGGGTATGCGTGAACCGTTAGCAGCGTATAGAGGCGGAGATTCCGAGTGCGTATGACCGATTTTTGAGGAATACACTGACTGACGCTCCGGTATCAACCAAGAAATTGACACCAGAGTTCCTGTCCTTTATGAATAACAGGTTGGCAGTGCGAGTACTAGACGCCATTAGGACTCGCTGCTGGGGTTTTCGACGAAAAAATTGCAAGGGAGATTGCACTTCCTAGCCTTCTTTCCAAATTTTCGAGTGGTAGAAGCAGATCTTCCCGGAACTCGAACGATGCCTCTTCGTAAATCTTGACCGAGAATGGCTTCTTTGCCGTTGATTTCGTAGCAGAGACAAACGTGTTGAGTTGTTGACTTAACTCTTCCACTTTCAACTCCAGTTCCGATTGTGTGTTCACGTTGTTGACCGGAGCTGTGTCAATCTCCACTACTTTGTCGGCAGTTTCTGCTAGTTTATCAACTGGAGTAGCAGGATCCATAGTGGCCAAGACACGCTGCTGAGCTGATGGAGGAAGTTTTCTGCAAGAACAACTGTCTAAAGATGTCCTTATCGAAGGTTTGTGCGCGTTCGCCTAGAGCGCACTGCATAGCCCTCAGCATTTGAGGGCTTACGGTCTCCAAGTTCTTCTTTTGAGATTAACTGATGTAGTTTCTCACGCTCGGAGACAGTGGTGGCGGCACAGGATAGCAGACTTCAGATCGTTGTACGGGTCCTCACTCGTGGAAGTAGATACGATGACGTCACGGACTTCAGAGATGATGCGCGCTGGTAGAGAGGACAAAACATGATCGTATTTCGTCCTGCTAGCGGTGATCCTTCCCAGTTGAATTGTGATTCCACTTGGTGGAACCAAATAAATGGATCACCGGCCAGAAGACGGGGAGCTTTACGCTCAAGTGGAGATGGCACCAGCGTCGACAGGCATCTTCTCCTATGCTTGCTAACGTACAAGCAAGACGACAAGTTCCCAACGAAGGAGTGGAGTTGAGACGAGCGCAGGCACAGAGCGCACGGGCAGGGGTGAGGGGCAGAGGGCACGAGCGACATTACAGTCTGGTCCTAGTCGCTCGGGTGAAGGGGGTGATGGGCACGAACGACGTTACAGTCTGGTCCTAGTCGCTCGGTGAAGGGGGTGATGGGCACGAACGACGTTACAGTCTAGTCCTAGTCGTTCGGGTGAAGGGGGTGATGGGCACGAACGACATTACAGTCTAGTCCTAGTCGTTCGGGTAGAAGGGGTAATCCAGCTCCGGGTCATCAATTGTTGGGTTTACGTCGTCGTCGTCGGCCTAGGCAAGCTACGGCTTGGGACCGTAGCGCATCTATCCGGTATAGGTTAACCTGGATGATGTAGCCACAAGCACTGCCGCTAGTTAAGTGCCAACCAGTGATTATCTCACTAGCCGTATTGAGTCCGTTAGGCGAAACTGCGACAGTACCAAAGGTGGAAAATATAACCTTTGGTTTTCTATTATTTATTTGCAAAATGGACGTGGTATTAGATTAAAATAAATATTTGAATATAAATAATTAACTGACAATTGTGGATATAATTAATTATGTTTACATACAATAAAATAATATAGTATACATAAAATTAGTATTAATGTGGTTCACAATTGAATTATAATGGGGTAACTAATTTAAAATGAATTTATAACTATTCCGAAATTCAAGACGGTAAAATTAACATTTATCTTGAAACTAAAATAAGAGTATTCACTACAAATTCTTGTATATACATGAATAAAAAATGTCACTTTTACCGCGATGAACACCCTATTATCGCTTCTATCTCCATCTACTTAAGGACCAAGTTTATTTTAACCTGATTTTATGCCAGCACTCAGTAGTCACGTAGCTTGGGTATATTGTGAAACGTTATGGAGAGAGAGAGAGAGAGAGAGAGAGAGAGAGAGATTTATAGTATAGTAACAATATAGAAAAAGGCTACTAAGTACTCAGTTTAACTGTCTATAAACGCATAAACACGCGAAAATCAAGGAACGTTCTGAATTTATTACATACAGTAAACACGTTTTAGTCATGTTGAATTTATACACAGTATATATAATAATAATAACAATAATAATAATAATAAATATAAAATTTAACACTGAAAATTTTCAACTATGAAGATACGGAAGAAGGAAGGACCTAAACTCCATGAAATACTTTCCCCCAGTGGACAGGAAATTCAGAGAAACTAAAAAAATTATTTAGGAGTTGTAATGACTGATGATGCCAAATTTGAAACACAAAATAAGATAGCAGTAAACAGAGCAAAAAGAATAACTGGACAGATACTGAGAACCTTTAAAAGAAGGGATAGGAATATAATGATTCCTCTATTGAAAACACCGATCATATCCAAGTTGGAATACTGCTCGGTCTTAACATCCCCATATAAAAAGAAGATATTAGTCAACTAGAAGAGATTCAGAGGAGTTCACAGACAAGATCAATGGATGCAAAGAACAAAATTACTGGGAAAGGTTACGTGAATTAAACTTATATTCACTGGAAAGAAAAAGGAGAGAGAGGGACACCATTATTTACACTTGGAAAATAATGGAGGAACAAGTCCCTAATCTTTCTTTGAACCCTCTAACCACTCAAACGACAGTGGAAAGTAGAAAAGGAAGAATGTGCCGTTCTTCCCAAATTAAAGGCTAGACAGGAAACATCTTCAGTCCTGAAAGAAAATAGTTTTGTTGTGAGAGGGCCAAGACTGTTCAACCAGCTGCCCAAAGAACCAAGAAACACGAGTGGCGGTGGATATCTTCAAAAGAAGACTAGACGCCTGGCTCAAAACAACCCCAGATCAGCCGGGCGTACCTCCTGGCTATGTGAAGTGGAGAGCACAAGAAACCAACTCTTTACATCATCAGGCCAACTCAAGAGGAGGAGCAACATGAAATGAGGAATCATCGCACGGAACTTTTGGAAGGTTGAAAGGTATATATATGTGTGTGTGTGTGTGTGTGTGTGTGTGTGTGTGTGTGTGTGTATCATATAAGAACGAATGCCCGCAAAAACACCCTGACCATGGGGTAAGAAGAGAGCCAAAATCAAGGTCCAGGGTTTTCGAGATGCCTGAGCACTGCATTTGAAAGATTGGAGGTCATAGGCAGTGAGAGAGTCGGAGAATTAGAGAGTTGGACAGAAAAGAAATGAGAATGTGTAGAAAGTCTGGTACTGCGTGTTCTCCTTAAAGGAGGAGGCATGCAGTTAGAGAGTTCAGAAGAGCAGTGTCCATTATAATAGCGATAGTAAAAAGAGATCGAGGCAACATTAGGGCGAAGAGAGAGGGATTGAAGACAGCCATTAAGAGGTGGAGAATTGATGAGACGAAACGCCTTTGATTCCATCCGGTCAAGTAGCGCTGTGTGGGTCATACAAGAGCGGTCAAGACCCCTGTACAGAGCCAGCAACTGATTGGGGGTGAAGAAACTGCAGCGTCGTTACATCACACCTAGACTCTTAGTAGCTGTTTTGGAAAGAGTATCTGTGATCTTTCCAGGAAAGATCACGAGAAAAGGAAACACCAAGAATGTTAAGAGAAGAAGACGGATTAAGTTGTGTATTGTTGAAGGTAAGGGAATAGTCATGTAGAAGATTGTGACGAGTAGACAGATGAAGGAACTGAGCTTCTGAAGCATTAAAAGCCACAAGGTTTTCTCTGCCCCAATCAGAGATAGTCGAACAATCAGAGGTCAAGTGCACCATAGCCGTCCTACGCGAAGCATGGTGTGACTGTTGAGATGAACACTTTGTGAAGCGGGTGGAGAAGCGAAGAATGGAATCATTGGCATAGGAGTGGATAGGACAGGAAGTGCGACTTAATAGATCATTGATAAATAAAAGGAAAAGAGTGGACGACAGGACAGAGCCCTAAGGAACACCACTATTAATAGTTTTAGGAGAAGAACAGTTGCCATCTACAACCGCAGCTATAAATCGTTCGGAAAGGAAATTAGAGATGAAGGCACAGATTGAAGGATAGAAACCGGCGGGAGGCAGTTTCGAAATTAAAGACTTGTGCCAGGCTCTGTCAGAAACTTTTGATATGTCTAGCGCAATAGGAAAGGTTTTACTAAAATCCCGAAAGGAGCGTGACCAAGAGGCAGATAGCCAGTAGAGCATTTCTTGCGGATCCTGTACTGACGATCTGAAAGAAGATTGTGGGAAGAAAGGTGTTTAAGAATCTTCCTATTAAGGATAGATTCAAAAACTTTAGAAAGGCAAGAAATCAAAGCAATTGAAAAATAGTCGGAGAGTTGCGAGCGGTCACTCTTCTTTGGGACAGGCTGAATAAAAGTAAACTTCCAGCAGGAACGTAAAATACCAGATGAAAGAGAAAGACGAAAGAGTTTGCCCAGGCAGGGTGTCAGCGCAAAAGCACAGTTCTTGCGAAGAACAGGAGGGACACCATCAGAACTGTACGCCTTCCTGAAGTTGAGCTCAGACAGGGTAGAAAAAACCATTCTGAGGGAGATTCTAATTTCAAACGTAATTAAGTCAGGGGGAGAAGGAAATGGAGGAACAGCACCGGAATCGTCCCTGGTTGAGTTGGAGGCAAAAGTTTGAGCGAAGAGTTCAGCTTTACCGGGAAAAGAGACGGCAACTGAGCCGTCGGAATGGAAAAGAGGAGGGAAAGAAGAAGTAAAGTTGTTGGGGAGATTCTTGGGTAGATGCCAGAAAGAGCGAGAATAATTAGAATTACATAGGTTTTCACATTTTTGTTTGATGAAGGAATTTTTGACGAGTCGAAGAACAGATTTTGCACGATTCCGAGCAGAAACATAAGCTAAGTGAAAGACAGGAGTTCGATGGCGACGTACTTACTGAAAACTTCCTCTCTGTTGCGGATAGCATTAGAACAAGCAAAATTAAATCAAGGGTTTATTGCATTGGTAGTAGGAATAGAATATGGACTGTGCGCCTCCATCTCCGAGAGAATCACCTCCGTGATGAGCTCAGAGCTCAGCACACTCGGAAGGGCTCAGCCACGGAAGCAGTAATCATTCCATGGGAAATCAGAGATGTACTGCCTAAGGACCTCCCAGTCAGCGGCGCCAAAGTACCAAAGGCGTCTCCTCTTAGGAAGATCTAAAGACCGAACTGGAACGACAGGACAGGAAACGGATATAAGATTGTGATCGGAGGAGCCCAACGGAGAAAAAAGTTTGAAAAACAGGAAAAGGATGAATGGTGAGAAATAAAGCCAGAATGTTGGGGCTCAAGGCGATCGGGGATACAAGTAGAGTGCTGTACAATCTTCTCTTGGTCATTCAGGATAGAAAAGTTCTACAGATCTACAGAAGCTAAGGCTAACAAAGACCCTAAGATCCACGCGAAGGTTAGCCCGAGAGAAAGAAGAGAGTAGGGGGTTAAAAGAAGAGAATAAGGGGTTAAGTAAGTAGAAAAACCTATCATTCGTGTGTAAACATTCATTCAGAAAAAGAGAAAGAAAGACTCGCCATCATCATCCGCCAGCCACTGCCGACAAGTCGGAAAAATAGTCCAATTCAATAATAGGAAAGGGGTGAAAGATGAAAAGAAATAAAATAAGAACGCTTACAAATCATGCAAACACAGCCTTAACTCAAAGAAACACTGTCATACCATGCAAACTACAGACATGCAAGTAAAGAGGGGATGAGGGGGGAAAAAAAAGTATGAAGAGTATAACAAAAAATGGGTTAGTTTACGCTACGAGCTACATCTAAGTTCGTGATAGTCTAATTTTTTTTTAAATATAATTTTATCGATGGCATATATCACGCTGGCATGTCACAAGCTGGCATCAATCGTCCACAGACTCAAACCCCCGACTGTCACCCCCAGAGCTCCTGTTGCTAATTGTTTTATTATTTTAAACGACATTAATATTTTTAAAATGCCTATCTAAATGGTTCTTAAACATATTAACGCTGGTAGAGTTCACGACGGACGCGGGAAGATTATTCCATTTATCAATTACTTTAAACGTAAAAACGTTTTTAGCGATGTTAGTAATGAAACGTCTACCACGTAATTTAAATCCGTTATTACGAGTATTGCTATTGGGTCATTCCACACAACTGTCATCCGAAGGGCGAAATTTCAAAATTTACCTGAATATATCATACTATAGCTCATTTGAAAGGGGAAATTGTCTACCTTCTTGTGCAAGTTACAGAAATAAGCTAGTTGTTACGAAAAAATAGTTAATGGTGATTTAGTCGAAGGGTGTAAGCGGTATGATTTACACGTGAATAAATGAAGGTATATTCAATGTCAGTTATTGTGGAAGATGGAATTATATTAGACATTGTTTGTGTGGGTTTTATTTGACTATACTATAGCTCTATTATACCACTTACTCAGAACTGTAACACTCTTCAGGCTTAGATGGCACAATTTCAAAGTTACCCAAAAAATTATGTGATCACCGTTACATTTTTAAATTTTTTTTTGCCAAATCCACAGATTTTGGTATTTTTTGAAGCCAACTCAGATCCTTTTTTAATTTACCTTTAGGTATGTAAAGCACCCACTAAATTGGCTGGAATTGGCTACACACCTGCACAAAAAGAAAAAACATTTCTTGTGATCACCATTATGCTCCATAATGGTGATCACAGCCTACCAGATATGATCACCATTACGGGACATAATGATTAGAAATTATAATAATGTAGTATTTATATCTTAGAAATTGTGTCTACTAATGTTCCTTTACTATTTCAGAGTTGACTTTGATATTTTGACTGAATTTTAATATTTACCAAAATGAGGTAATTGCTGCTCATTGGGTACATAGCACAGCCAACACTGTTACAATTTACACCACCATTGTATACTACATGTCACCTGATACAAACACACTTACAGACATATCCTTTGCTGTGATCAGTGACATTTCTTCACATGGCAGCCTCGAAGTCCAAGTTTTCAATCAACACATTCTGGATTACCTTCGAACAAAGTTAAATCTTTAAATCAACCATGTGAACATTTGGACGGATGGTGCTGCTGCCCATTTTAAAAACAAACACTCAGTGGTAGCTCTAACTCACTTCACTTCACTCATGCACAGCAGATTGGAGCTTTTCAGAAAGCTACCATGGAAAGGGTGCACATGATGGGATAGGGGTAGTTGTCAAGTACAACGTTTACAGGAGAGTGCTTCAGGAGCGAGCTGTTGTACAAACTGCTAAAGATGTCTACATGACAGCAAAAGAGCTCACCAAGAAAACTGTGTGCTTGTATGTCCCAACTGAGGATAGTGAAAGCCCAAGACAAGTGTATGAGGACTTGTGGAAAGGGTGTGAGGTAGCCCAGCAAATCCAAAAATGTCGTCATGTTAAAGTCAAGGCTCCTTATGTTGTTGCATTGTACGCTAACACTTATGACCCGACACCCTACAAAGAGTACCTTCTGAAAATGTTTCTAGTGACAGCTTAAGCAGAGAGTCTGATGAGGAGAGTGATTCAGCTAGTAGCGATGACAAACAAAGAAACAAAGCACACAAGGACAAGGATGATGATAGTGCTGAGACTTTTACCAATGTAAAGACAACCAAAAACATTGCATCCAACATTCCTAGCACTTCGAAACAAGTTACTATATCGAGTAATTTCAAGGAAATTAAATTAAATGACTTTGTTATAGTTGAGCATATTAAAAATCAACACTATGTTGCCCAAGTTATTAACATAGAAAATTGCAAAGGATATGAAAGCGAGTACACAATTTCATACATGAGAAAACGCAATGTGTCATTCAAAGGTGATGAGTATACATTTGTATTTGCAGAGAGAAATGACATTGATAATGTTTATATGTCAAGAATCATTCATTTGTTGCCCAAACCTAATAAAGATAGAAATGGCTTCAAATAGAAATGGAGCTCTCTGTTTCCACAAAATATGTACTAAAATTATCAAAAGTTCTTGTGTGTGTGTGTGTGTGTGTATATATATATATATATAGTTCTTTGAGTTAAGGACATGTCATGTTGTCTACACAGTACCGTAATGAATTTATTTTAATTTGGTAATTGATTGTAGATCAGATTTGAAACATTGGTGAATAATATGTGATCATGATTTGAAAAGTTCTAAACTAAGTTTTTTCAATATATACAATAAGTAGTTAAAGATGATCATTGAAAACTAAATTGTGTTCATGGTATTATCATGAAAATGTGTTCAAATATATACTAAAAACAATAAGTGCTCACTTGAAACCCCTTTATGATTTATATAGGGTGTCCATAAATGATTACCCTGATTAAAGCATGCTATAATTTTTAAATAAACACTGGTATTCAAACACAGTTTTAATCATAAGTAGATAAACATACAAAGTTTTGATACATAGTTAATGAACTTAATAAGCTTCCACATGTGCACCCCTAGTGGCACGTAAAATGTCTAAACGGTATTCACACTCACGCCACACATTTTCCAACATTTGTGGGTTAACTGTTGCAATTGCATCCGTAATCCGTTCTCGCAATGTTCTGATATCTGGAACAACTGTTGCATAAACCAAATCTTTAACATGACCCCAGAGAAAGAAATCCAGCGGGTAATGTCTGGTGATCTTGGGGGCCATGGGATTGGCCCGTCCCTGCCAATCCATCGATTTGGAAATATTGCGTCGAGAGTTTCACGAACAACATGCGCCCAATGAGGGGGTGCCCCATCTGTTGGAAGATGACAGTTGGCTGCCTGTCCTGCAGCTGGGGGATGGCGTAAATGGTGAGCATATCCAGGTACACAGTTGCGGAAACCGTTTCCAAGAATTTTTTCATCCACGACTTAATTAACTTCACATCAGGTGGATTCTTTCCATACTTTGTTCTGAACCTTCGCTGAACACTGACAGGAGATTTTGTTTCTGCAAGCCACACAACACATTGTGCCTTCTCTGTCACAGACGCCATCTTAACTGAACAGCTTACTACAGCGCTCTTAGCGGCGAATGCGGTAGACGAACACACCAGCACAGAAACTCTATGCGTGTACGAGATCACCTGTAAAAAGAAAACGGATGTAAGATTCGTCATTAAAACATGAGAGCATACTGTTTTCAGGGTAAACATTTATGGACACCCTGTATATATATATATATATATATATATATATATATATATATATATATATATACACTAAAACATGTCTGCAGGTATGTACATATGTTTTACAGTGCATGCAGGTCATAATATAAGATTACATGTATTTCTTAAATGCTTACTTAATATAAATCGCACGGTGATCACCATTACATTTTTTCTTGTGATCACTATTACGGCGTATTTATTTAAAAAAAAAATGAAAACCGGCAATAACCAGGTAGGCTAAAGATAGCTTAAAATGTCAGGTAACTACTAAAAATAGCAACACTTGACTATTCTTAATGAATTCATAGAAATTGAGCAAAGTATGAAGGTGGGAGAAACATGAGAATGCATCGCTGTGATCACCGTTACGACGCACTTGAATTATTATAACTTATATAAAATATGAATAGGTTTTTTTTATGCTGATTATATCAATACAATTTACTAACATCCCTTCATATTCACTATAAATTTTATTCTGGTACGTTCATTACTTCATGAGCAACAGCAACAAATGTCAGCTTTTTGTCCTGCGACTCTGATCACCATTACGCTGGAATGGCCCAATTATCGAAAATGAACAATTTGTCGAAATTTACGTTATCGATTTTATTAACGAGTTTGAAAACTTCAATAAGCTACCCCCTTAATCTCCTAGTCTCGAGTGAATGCAAGTCTAACTTTTTAATCCTATCTTCATAAGACTTGTTGCGTAGTGACGGAATTAGTTTCGTGGCGCGTCGCTGAACCCTTTCCAACCTATCAATATCCTCACGCAAATACGGGCACCAAAATTGAACGGCATATTCTAAGTGAGGCCTGACTTGGGACTTGTAAAGAGGCAATATAATATTCTTCGATTTAAATTCGAAATTACGTACTATGAAGCCTAACATCCTATTAGCTTTCGCGCAAGACTCCAGGCACTGGTTCTTAACTTTAAATCCTTAAATACGCGTACGCCTAAATCTACTTCCTCGTCAACTCTCGCTAACTGTCTATCGTCCATCGTGTACGTGTAATTATTGTTACGAGAACCTACTGTATATGCAGAATTATACATTTGTCTACGTCAAATTGCATCTGCCACTTATCCGTCCACTCCATAATCCTATTTACATCGTCTTGGAGCCTATTTCTATCGTCCACGTTAAGAACTTTACCGCCTATTTTAGTATCATCCGCGAATTTTGACACGTTACTGGTCAAGCCTACGGTTGTAAGCTAGTTCACCAGGGATGTCAGTGAAACGGGAGGAAAGACAAAAGTAGTGGTGGTGAACATTGAAATCACCTAAAATGGAGATTTCAGCAAAAGGAAAGTGGTTTAGAATGTATATATAACTTAAATATAGAGAATAAGTAAAATAAATAATAATTAAGTTAAAGAATGCTTATAAAAGAAAACTAGAAATTCATGAGAAAAATAATATGATTACTTTATTCATGATACGAGTATCTCTGACGTTTCGTTGCGCATTTCAGCCATTTTCAAAGAACTAAAATATAAATTGTTAAATTAATATTTACAGATGAAACCTTAAACTAAACATAATTGTTTTAAATTTTATAATTAAGATAATAATTATTGTTAAAAATTATTGTTTGAAAAATTTTTAACTTCATAAAATTTTACGCAAGGATTATTTTAAATAAAATTTTGGATCTTTTCAGTTTGAAGGCCTACGGAAAAAACAAAAAAAAAGCTCTTTTTACTTAGTTAATGTTTATTACATTTCAGAATAATACATTTTAGTTTTGAGAAATGAAAAATATTATCAAGAAAATAGAGTTCAAAGTGGAAAAAGTAGCATAAAATAAGACATTATTAGCAGAAACCCGTGGCAAAAATACCACGCTTAAACAATCAACAGGAGCAACCTACAGGAAAATTATTGAATGCCCGGTTAAATGAACTGTATGCCTTGACGATTGGTTCGGTTCAGTCGTGATATTTTCGTTAGTTTTGATAGTAAAGTAACAAAAATATCACTACTTAACCTAACCAATCGTCAAGAGCGTACAGGTGATCTAATCGGGCATTCAATTAACTAACCAGTTGGTAGAGTCTAGAGTTTGACAGTCTCGTAGCCATAACTTGGCACGGGACTCCGAAACCGTCGCGACGGTTCTGGAACCCCTTCAAAATTATATATTTATATAAAGCTGAAATCGGATAATGTTTGTTTGTTTGTGTATGTGCTCATTCCGGGAAATAGTATTAAAAAAAATTGCCTCTTTTGATTGTTTAAGCGTGGTATTTTTACCACGGGATTCTGCTTGTAATATCTTACTTTTTATGTTATTTTTTCCACTTTTAACTATTTCTTGATACTATTTTTAATTTTTCTCAACTAAAATGTATTATTCTGAAGTGTAATAAACATTGACTAAATACAAGAGCTTTTTTCCGCAGGCCGTCAAACAGAAAAGATCCAAATTCCTAAAGTATCTAAGAAAATCTTTAGAATTTTGAAGAAGTCTCCGAAACACTGCATTAAAAAAAAAAATATATATATATATAGTCATATTCTATAAATTATTTATATAAAAAACTAAATCTAAGAATTCGAACAAAATTTGTAAGAACATTTGCAGAAAGACTTCCGTTCTTAGAAAGTAATCTAAAGTACTTTATGTTTCCTTAACCTGAAGTCAAAATAAGACGAAACGAACGAGTTATTTTACCAAATTCTTAGAAAACCCAATGACTTGGAATGGATTCCGTTATTTGGTTTTTCATTTTTTTTTTTGTTATTCTCTTTTTTTGACTAAAATATGTCTTCAGTTTGCATAAAAACAAGTCATTTAGTTATATTATATATGTGTGTGTGTGTGTGTGTGTGTTCTGTAGACCACTTTCTGCACTCTGATTGAAGAAATCGTAACACTTTGGACCAAAGAGAATTCTTGTGCGGTCGTCAATAGATGGGCATGGCCTTGGCTGGAAGACGTCTGAGCGTAGAAAGTATAATGTGACGCACGAAAATGACTAAAATAATAATCTATTTATAAGTGGGACTGAAAGAAAACAGTTTTTTTCCGTACGAGTCTTGATTCACTCTTCAGGACGTTTATTGGACATTTTTTTACAGAAGGGAAAGACAAAATTTACAGCCTATTTTTTATTACCGATGATGATCAGATCTTGGGCAAGAATTGAAAGGGAGGAGGAGGAGGAGGAGGAGGTTCAACCTCCTTTGTCTAAGGCTCAGGCAGAAGTTTTACAGGGGAAGGGGTTCGACCTCCTTGGTCTAAGTCTCAGGCAGGAATAATTTAATTTAAAATGCAAAGAAATAAATAAATCTAAATTTTGGGGAGTACATTTGAAGGTTTAAGTTCCATCTTTAGCTGGAGGAGATCTAAAGAATCTTAGTGTACATTCTTGTATGGGGACCTAATGTCGGGGTTGTACATTGCTTTGAAGTACATTAAGTACTAAGTACTGAATTTTATTAATCATTTGCCAGCATGTCTCGTATTTATATAGTTTAAGTTATAATTTATGGTAGTTTTCAATGAACAATTTTATACATTAATTAACTCTGATTACTATAATTATTATAGGACCCAATTATGTCATATATTATTAGAAAATGACTATCATAGTTTGAAAGCCTTAATAGCCAGTGATGAGGTAAGCGGAAGAAGGATACAATGTACTTTCCTTTGAAATTACACCGACATTTATGGCAGCGTAACGCCGAGTAACATAGAATTTGAATGAAAGTTAGGTAGAAATAATAGATACAATTAATGAGAACATTGATAACTATGTGACGAAAATAGATAACGATCCAGTGACATAACACGATAATAATGTATTTATAACATAACATAAAATAACAACATAAGAGCTTAATGTTATGAATTTCTAGCAGAAGCGAGAGAGAGTGTTTTGAAGACATTACGATGAAATATGTTTAGTTGGCGAACTGACATACTGTAGATAAAATAGCGTTGGCACTCAGAAAGCTAAATTTGGATATTTGCGTCAGCAGCAACGAAAATCTTGCGAGAGGGCAGGGATCAACGTCTCGAGAAGAATTGGTTGAACAGTGCAATAGTTATACATATGAACGTATCACGTGTAATGGCATTTACGTGTAGACATGGACTGATAGGTTGATAGGGCATAAGTAGACAAGAGATAAATGAATAACATGAATTAACAAGTGTTTACTATAAGGGACGATACACGAGACACCATATATAAAATAATGATCTATATGATATCGATGCTATGACATTATAGGGGGGAAGTTACTATATATTGAATACTAATTATCTCAGTGTGAAGATTTACTAATCAATGTACAAAAAATGTGAAATGAAGAAAATTTAATTTATGACGTCACGGTAGCACAATTCCTTAAGTTATAAAGTTAACTCAATTCGGGTATATGTTATAATATAAGAAGGAAATAGAAGAAAATTGATTCGGAGGGATGCAGTAATTACAATAAAGAAAAGTCATAGACATGGACAGATATAATACAGAACAGAGCGAATGAAATCGGAACTCACTAATTACGGTTATAATCCTACGATATATATGGTATATACTATTTACAAATACGACATACAGTATATAGTAATAGATGTATTTTTCGAAGGACAAACAGGGGATTTAACCTTATTACAGCCAACATGCACGCATAATGCAATAGAATTAATAAATGGAGGGTTCGATGTAAGATAATTACAATTAATTATAATTGATTCCAGAACAAATGGGAAATGGGGATATGGGAAATATTCTGATGGAAATCTGTGTGTCTGTCTGTTTGTTTGTTCCCTAACTACTACTGGTCTTTGGGCTGATCTCAACCAAACTTGGCAGGAGGATAGAGGCGCTCAGAGGCTTGTAAGAGGGGAGTAGGTCAGGTAGCTCTGCACATGCGCAGAGCTTATATTATATATATAATATATATATAATATTATATATAATATATATATATTATATATATATATACAGGGTGTCCCAGAATTAACTATCTATTTCATGAAATCGGACAAATTTTTTAAAAACACTTTTATTTATGTTTATCATGTTTAATATGTGTTAAAAATGTATAAATTTCTAAAAAAAAATCATAATTTTATTTTCATAATTTTTTCATTATCTGGTCCAATGAAAGACCGTCTGAAGTCATAGAATGGCAAAGAGACTCTCCAAAAGTTAACGTGTGGCTTGGAATGACCAAATCCAAAATTTATGGCCCATTCTTCTTGCGGAAGCAACTGTAACAGGTACCGTCTACCTTGATATGCTTCAGCAGTCTCGAACCACAGCTTCTTGATGATGGCATTCTTGATAATGTTGTGTTTCAACAAGAAGCATGATCTTTTGGCGATAAACCTTTGTTTTTATGAAACCCATGCAAAGAAATCCAGGGGTGTCAAATCCGGAGAACGCGGAGGCCAAGGTCGAGGTCCTCCACGTCCAATCCACCGATTCGGAAGGCGTCTGTTGAGGTATTCTCGAAAATTAGAGCATAATGACATGGTGCTCCATCTTGTTGAAACACAACATTATCAAGAATGCCATCATCAAGAAGCTGTGGTTCGAGAAACTGCTGAAGCATATCAAGGTAGACGGTACCTGTTACAGTTGCCACCGCAAAGAAGAATGGGCCATAAATTTTGGATTTGGTCATTCCAAGCCACACGTTAACTTTTGGAGAGTCTCTTTGCCATTCTATGACTTCAAACGGTCTTTCATTGGACCAGATAATGAAAAAATTATGAAAATAAATTATGAAAAAAATTTAGAAATTTATACATTTTTAACACATATTAAACATGATAAACATAAATAAAAGTGTGTTTTAAAAAAAATTTGTCCGATTTCATTGAAATAGATAGTTAATTCTGGGACACCCTGTATATATATATATGTATATATATATATATATATATATATATATACGCCTAAACTGCTAGGGTAATCTGTATGAAGTTAATATATACATTAAGAAAGAACCAGGAAACGTTTTAGTAACACACCCACCATCTCAGTCCCCACCTTGGTGAGTCTGGGAGTGGTCCCCCCTAAACGGCTAGGATAATTTGCACCAAATTTAGCTTACAAATTAAGAGAGAACCAGGAAAGGTTTTAGTAACACATTCGCCCTTCCCATTCTTACCCCTTGGTTGTGTCTCGGGGGGGATTTTGCTGTTTAAAAGGAAAAATGTGCATGTAGCGATTAAACATTGTCTCAACATATATACACAGTATACACATAGGCGGATTTACGTATAGGCAGAGTAGGCACCTGCCTAGGGCGGCCAATTTTATCGTATTTCAACATAAATAAGGCAAAGAAAAAATAGGGAATAAATAAGTTATAATCACTAACAAATTAAAAGGATTCACAAATAAGTTTTAAAATAAAAAAGAACAGCAGCCTCTAATAGCAAACTAGCGATATCAAATGGCACAACTAATCCTGGCTAGGGCTGCGAAATGCTTAGTACGCCTCTGTGTATATACAGTATATCAACCAAATTATTGTATAATAAGAGCTGAATCTTGTTAAGTTAGGTTAGTTTAGGTTAGGTTAGATTGGGTTACTATACTCTGTAGGTTAGGTTAGTTTACTCTATATTCAATTTTCTACTTTTTTGGGATTGTCCATCCTTTGGCCCCCCTTGGCACTGGAACCCCCGCATTTGGCATATATCAGTGATGTAGTCGAGACCACCATGGCTGAGACCGAAACCGAGACCGAAACCGAGACCGAAACCTAAGCACCCGAGACCGAGACGATACGCAGTTCTTGCATGTAGTATTCAGTGTTGTGTATGCCTAATTCCTAAGCTCTGTATTCACATTCATTCAGGAAGAGAGATTCTAAAGAGGTTATCAAATGGCAATTGCAAAATTTATTCTTAATTTATTCACAAATTCATAGTTTGTGACATTTTTCAGCAGTTAACTGTCGGCTTAAAACAAAATAAGTGTTCGTTGCACTTGAGAAACATCACAGTGATGTAGTCAATACCACCATGGCTAAGAACGAGACCGAGACCAGAAAAAAAGGGTCTCAGTCTCGAGTCCTACATCACTGGCATATGTAATGAGCAATATTAATAACATTACAGCCAAGATTACTGCAAAAGTCCTGTGCTAAAGTATAAAGGTAAAATATAACACTAAAATTGTGAACAATTTTGTCTTTCACCCTGCCATCTATTGATGCTCGGTGGAGTTATATTTACAGAAGATAGTGGGGTGGGTACCTATAGACCTCTTAGCCTTCTATTTCATTCCGTAACTAAGTTCATTTAAAAAGCAGTTCAAATCAAATATAAAATTTAAACAAGAAAATAATAATGACAATAAATACCGACCTTTTTGTTTTATATTACAAAATATAACGTAGGCCTCTAACGTATTTATTTATTTATTTATTTATTTATTTTTAAGTTTTACCTAAACGCGGTTTGCATTAGAAAACGATTTTAATGATTTCTGTCCTACATCAAATTACTGAATAGCGTTGATTCACGTGTTACAATACCCATTATTGCCCATAATAGTCCTTTTTTTTTATTCTTGGCAGGATTTACCAATGGCCGCTGGAACACGTAGCGCAAATGGAGAGGTCTGCCAGCCCTTCTTAGACCCCCCGGAACAACGCAAACCGGAAACAAATTATAAAAGACAAAAGAAATGCGCTTTTCCGTTTCCTTTCATGTCTTTCTCTTTCGTTGCATTTTTCTACTTGATTTGCGTCTCCAATTGCATTCTGGGTAAGTGCTTTGCTTTACTTGTACCCTCGTGTGTGTGTGTGTGTGTGTGTGTGTTCTTGGTTATCTTACCAAAACGCAACAATCTTTAGGATACACACCGAGCTCATCGCAACAAGAACGTGCTGGGAACAGTCTTGGCAGTGTCGTCAGTTTCAAACTTGGATTTTATATTACTGAAAATCATTAAATATGAAAAAGGGACTTAATGAAGATAAGCCTAAGTTAGGTTAGGTTAGGTTAGGTTAATTAGGCTATTTACATTAGGTTTAATATATCGTCATCCACAAATAAAAATATGAAGATGTCGCGGTTTCGTAAGGTAGCCAAACGTGTCTGTGTATGTGTGAAAATGATTTGCGCGTATGTGCACGTGAAAAGAAAGCGTTGTTGTACGTGGTCTGATTTTCTTTGAGTTAATAACATTATTTAATGAGTTCATTAAATATACATATTCCTGGCACTGCACTACTCCACTGTTTCATTGTATGGATTATTTTTCTTTATTCATATGCGCGAGTGTACGTCATATTTACTGTTTCCGCGTGTCTTTATTGGATTGCTTACGCGTGGAATGGTAGAACAGAATTGCAAAGAATTTGCTTTCATGATATGAACTACAACTCACTAATTGCCCCGCTAAAATAATGAAGTGTCCTAAATACAATATATATATATATATATATATATATATATATATATATATATATATAAGCAAACAACCACAGGGAAAAGGAAACACAAAGTCCGAGCGCTTTCGTGATATATTCACATTATCAAGGAGGAACAGAAATGTGAATATATCACGAAAGCGCTCGGACTTTGTGTTTCCTTTTCCCTGTGGTTGTTTGCTTATTAATAAGGTCACGTGTTATTTTGTGATTTTAGTGATATATAAATATATATATATATATATGTCGTTTCATGCCTGCAAGTGACACTTTCCATGCGCATTGTTAGCACAAGTGTTTTCGTGTGGGAAATATTCACCCTGAGTGCCTTGTTGTGTTCCGGTATCCAACATAGTTCGGAAAAAAGTTCGCCTAAATATATAATTTTTCCTGAAAGTGTACTCCAACTGTCCCAACAATCGAAATAATAAGTGTTGTTGCAAGGTATAGGAATATTTTTTGATTTAAAGGTTTATATAAGCGTCACTGTAATACCAAAGATGTCCAGATTCTTCATATAGTACGTAAGTGTTTGGGTAATAATGGCGGCTTATATTATTTAAAATTACAAAATATTTACAAATTGACATCAGTCATGCCCTTAACAAAATGTTATATAAATTAAAGTCATTGTTGATAAAAATTTACATATAAATACACGTATACAGAGCCCCGTTGGAGTAAAATGAGCACCCGCAAACATATAGTTTAAATTTTAATGTATTGTACACATATTTATATAGGATAAATAAATCATACGTAGTCAGTATCTTAAGGTACCCCTTTGATGTGCTTCATTAAGGGTTTCAATGCGATGGCATTTTGGATGACCTTATGGTCGAAATTTTGTTGAAGTCTCATACTTGCCAATATTTTGAAGAGCAAAAGTGGTAGGATTTGTAATCAATGCAAGGGGGTCCGGGAGCATGCCCCCCATGAAATTTTTGAAAATCTAGCCATAAATGAGGCATTCTAGTGCATTCTGAGCATAAATTGATATTATTTGCATGTTGGGGGTAGAATAGCCTTCAAATCGGTAGGGTTGGCAAGTATTTGCTTTAGATTTTACTCAGACGTGGGAGGAAGGAGGACTTATTTTCTGTAAGCAGCGATGAAGACTTTCACATTCGTGTTCAGTATAGGATTCATATCTAGTTTTCTCGGAGCCTAAGGAAGAACTTTTAATCCTCTTTATTTCTTCCATTGAGTAGTGTATGAAGGGTGTGACAGGTTGCACAGTTTTAGTGCAGCAAATACAAACAGTAGAAATGCAACACGTGCACACAAATGAAACAGTGGAAGATGGTTCTCAAGGATGGATACGTATTTCCTCGAATTCAAATGTTCCTGGACAAATAACATCTCGCATTGCTACCCACAACATAACGCTAAAACCTCCACCACACTGTGGGTTATAAGCAGGCCTCTTCGTAGTCTTCATTTCATTTTTTAACAGTCATGTGTGTGTGTGTGTGTGTGTGTCCATTTGACGTATACTGAATGAACGAAGACTCTTCTGAGAAAAGAATCGACTTCCCAGATTCAGATTTGTGAATCATCTTCGCCCATTCGAATATGGCCTTTACATTTGCTTTTATGAGCAAAGGCTTCCAACAAACAACGCATACCCTGTATTCAAGATTATGGAGATGCTGTTGAGTTGTGTTTGGTGAAAATTTTACAGCATTGGCAATGTCGGGAAGCTTTGCGCTTAGACTGAACCTCACCTGACGAACCAGGTTCCCTTTGGTTCGTTCTGTAATAGTTCACGCTCTTCCTGGACACAGAAACTTGTTTTTGCTTTATTCATGAAGCCCAACAGTGAATGAACCCCAACAGTGATATTAGAAATTGTTCTATGTGAAAGTGCAAACATGTGAATAACCTATCTCTCACTCTGACCACAGTTTGAAAGTACATTCTCTTGACCACGAGTAAACGGTGATTCATGTTGGGAGCACCAACAGTATGCGGCATCTTTTCACGTACACGGTATGAGTTTCATGACGTTCTGATTTAGAATATATATATATATATATTAATTTATTGGGGTTGTTTAACCTCCTTCGCAACATCTAAGGTCATATGACGGAGGGGACCTACAGCTTTACGTGGGATCCGAACCACGGGTCGCTACATAATCTGAGCGCGGTCTCCCATCCAACTACTACCCAGACCCAATGTCGCTTAACTTCGCTGATCTCCGGGAAGCGGTGTTACGACATTGGCCACGACATAGCCCATATATATATATATAGATAGATATAGATATATATACACACACACACACAGGGGCGTAGTCAGCATTTCTTTTCGGGAGGGGCTAATATATGTATTAAAAGTGTGTAAATGAGTAAAAACACATTCATAAATGTATTACAATAATTAAACATATGCTGAAGGCAGCCTGAAGGTACTCGGTATGGCGTACTTATTTATAATTTACTTATAATTTCAAAAAATGCATGGAAATAGCAAACCTATGATTTTATTTCGGAGTGCAGCTGAATCCCCCGTAGCCTCCCTGTCTACGTACCTATATATATATATATATATATATACATTTTAACTGCAAACAACAGACAGTATAATTAATGTAAAGAACGACGCTTGTATAGAAGAACGTTCCGCACAAGATGAGGAGGGAGAACGAACAATTATTTTTCATTTGTTCGTTCTCCCTCCTATCTTGTGCGGAACGTTCTTCTATACAAGCGTCGTTCTTTACATTAATAATACTGTGTGTTGTTTGCAGTTAAAATGTATATATGTGCGGCATGCGGGAGGTGCCCCCTCAGGGCACTGGTTTCTGCTCGTATGTAGGAGAATTACGACTTCTGATTAATCGAGGCCCATGATCCCGGGTTCGATTCCCGGGTGGTTACCTCATTTTTCATTTGTTCGTTCTCCCTCCTCATCTTGTGCGGAACGTTCTTCTATACAAGCGTCGTTCTTTACATTAATAATACTGTGTGTTGTTTGCAGTTAAAATGTATATATGTGCGGCATGCGGGAGGTGCCCCCTCAGGGCACTGGTTTCTGCTCGTATGTAGGAGAATTACGACTTCTGATTAATCGAGGCCCATGATCCCGGGTTCGATTCCCGGGTGGTTACCTCATTTTTCATTTGTTCGTTCTCCCTCCTCATCTTGTGCGGAACGTTCTTCTATACAAGCGTCGTTCTTTACAATATATATAATATATATATATATATATATATATTTTGTGATTTTAGTGCATATACTGTATATGTATATATATATATATATCGAGAGAGAGAGATAAGGAAGAAGCTAGTGAAACAGTTCATTTCTCCAATTATCCATCCGTGAATGAAGATTTATCATAATTTCATTCCTTTCACACCTGAAACGAGTTTAGCGACCAGGTGTGTTTCAGCCAACACCCATGGATGATGATATCCTAAACGTGTTTTATACCAAAACGGAGCATCACCCTTCCTCCAAATGATCATCAGATGATCCGCTTGTTAAAGAAAAAAGAAAAGCAAAAGGAAATTTCCTTGTCCGGACTGCATTATATATAAGTGGCATATCCGAATGCAGCGATCAATACAGTGTGTTGATATATAGGATTAATTTACCTAATGATGGCATAGGCACCACCAAGAGAATTCAGCAAGATTCCTTAGGGCCTCACTCTTCCCCCTCGTCCTCCACCATGCACACCATGTAGCACTCCCCCCTTCCCAAGCCTTTCAACAACCTTTGCGACTCCCTACAATATATATTAAGATTCCTCCTTGAGACTCCCTCGTTTGCAATGAGAGACTCCTTTTATCAAATGGGAAACACTCTGGAGAAATAATGGGTGGGTCATATTATTGGAGGACGACTCGTGCATGAGAATTCGAGTGTGACTCGGGAATATCTAAGAAGGGGACGGACATAATAAAACCACGAAGAGGTATTTTATTACACGCCACGAGAAACTTATTGGAATTTGTTCGCCAAGAAATACTTCGATGGGATATAAGAGGCTAAATAGTCTTCTTGTTATCGGTTTACGGTGACGAATATATATATATATATATATATATATATATATATATATATATATATATATATATATATATATAATAAATAATAAAAGGACGCTTTATTTTTTTAATTCATATGTTACAGAATATCTGACATACAAATTTCTACGACACATCATTATTTTCACGAAACTTTGAAATTTTGATCATGTATCAGGTTGAGGACCTGAACCTAGTTTTGGAACAGTGAAATTGAAAGGTGCACACGTTTTTTTTTTTTTTTTTTCTCTATACATTAAAATAAGATAAGTTATAATTACTTTAATTTGTCATATTATGAATACATATATTTTGTTTCTTTTTTATATTTTTCATATTTTTTTAGCGTTCAAAGAAGAATGACATCGGAGCAAATTCGAGGAGTGTGCCTTTCGTACGAGTTCAAACTTGAGAGTTGTGCGCGGCTCTGACTTCGCGCAAAATTTGTCAAGCAAATTTGTCAAGAAGACTTCGGTCAGCGAACGTGATGCTCAACGATGGTTCAGAAATTCCGTTTCGGTGACACGAGCCTTCAAGATAAACCTCGCTCCGGAATTCTTTGGATGGAATTCGCGTTTAGGCATTTTTGCAGGACGGGCATCCTTACCCAACCATTGATCCGAGCGTTTCACATTATCGTACAAGATCCATTTTTCATCACACGTTACAATTCTTTCAAGAACTGTCTCATTGTTTTTTTTAGCGGCAATGATGAGCAGATGGACAGGCGCTATCTTATTCTTTTCGCTAAGTTCGTGAGGGACCCATTTATCCAGCTTCTTCACCTTTCCAATTTACCGCAGATGATTGTAAACAGTTGTGTTATCCATTTGCAGTATCTGTGTGAGTTCGTGTGGTTTGACGTGGGTTTGACTCGACAAGCGATCTCAGAATTTCATTGTCATTAGCTACCGGACGGCCGGAGCGAGGTTTATCTTAAAGGCTCGTGTCACCGAAACGGAATTTCTGAAATCATCATGGAGCATCACATTCGCTGACGGAGTCCTCTCCCAATGCTTGACAAACGCACAACTTCCAAGTTTGAACTCTCACAAAAGGCACATTCGAATTTGCTCCGATGTCATTCTTCTTCTGAATGCTGAAAAAATATGAAAAATATAAAAAAGGAACAAAATACATGTATTTATAATACAACAAATTAAAGTAATTATAACCTATTTTAGTTTAATGGATAGAGATACAGCAAAAAAAACGTTTGTATCTTTCAATTTCACTGTTCCAAAACCGACAATACTTTTCCCTCAACCTGATAGGTTAGGCTAGGCTAACTGGACTAGACTAAGTAAACTAGGCTAATTAAGCTAGCCTATCATCGAATTTACAGAGCAAGATGGCGTATTCTACAACTTACTGTGTGTTTATTATGAAGTGTTATCTCCATGCAAAGTTGTGCAAGCGCAACGTGATTTTAGAGAACAATTTGAAGTAAGGGAAGCCTCCTTGTAGATTTGCAATTGAGAGGCTAATGAAGAAAACTGAAAATCCTGAAAATGTGAAAGATAATGTGAAATTCGTGTTGGTCGAAAGAAAACCGTGCTGATTCCCGACTGATGTCCATCGACTGCAAGAAACATTACTAGGAAGCCCTGAAAAGTCAGCGAAAGTACTCTTCAAAACAGATGAGGGAAGGGAAACTTTCAGGAGTTCCGAGAAAATAATAATGCGTTGCAGAAATGTATGTCAAATATTTTTTTATATGTTAATTAGACAAAATAAAGCGTCCCTCTTTAGGAAGAATATATATCAAACAGCTGATACGTACGAAGCGTTATATCGTGAACTAAAGAGAATAATAGGTAGTGAGCAGGCTTTAGTTATGGGTGACTTTAATTGCGCCAACGTGAATTACGATACAATGCAGGGAGACGCGGAAGGTAATCGTTTAGTTAATTTTCTCGAGGATAGCTTTCTTATTTAAAAGGTTGGGGAACCTACGAGGTTGGAGAGTATTTTAGATTTAGTAATAACTACGGATGATAGGCTAATCACTGACCTTGAAGTAATAGAACCGTTAAGCAATAGCGATCACAATATGGTAGAGTTTGTCCTCTCTTTAAGTCACTCGAAACCAGCTAACTCGACTAAAATTCCTAACTACCAGCACGCAGACTTTTGTAAATTTCGAAATAAATTGTTAGTCGTCAATTGGGAAAACGTAATGGGGATCTCCAACGCAAAACTAATGCGGGAATCGTTTGAAACAGTATTTAGGACTATAAATGAGGAATGTGTACCGTACAAAATTAAGCGTGCGAAAGAAAACAACAAGCCCTTGTGGTTTACTTCTAGAGTAGGAGACATTATAAAGAGTAGAGATAGGGCTTATAGGCTACATAAGTGCGATAAAGACAATTTGTGGTGACGAAACAACTATGATACATATCTCTAAGGCGTGAAACGAAAAGTGTAATAAAAAAGTCCAAGCGCGAATTTGAAATCTCCATAGCTCGTGATGGTAAAGAAAACCCCAAGCGATTCTTTCAATACGTCAACAATAGAAATCCAGTAAAAAGTGTCTTGGGGCCGTTGAAAATGTTAACGGAGATCTAGTTTCTGAAAACAAGGAAATGGCTACCTTGCTAAACGAATTTTTTACGTCAGTTTTTACTATAGAAGATGTAACGAATATCCCTACGGTCATAGACATAATACCTTTTGATAATGGTAATATTTTGGATAATATTGTGGTTAGTGAAGGGGAGGTAATGCGCTATATTGATAAAATGAAAATGTGTAAATCACCGGGGCCGGATTCCATAAATCCCATACAACTAAAAGAATTAAAAGATAGCACTGTTGTGCCGCTAACAAAGATTTTTAATGCGTCTATTTCTGAGGGGTGCGTACCAGATAATTTCAAGTTAGCAAACGTAACACCTATCTTTAAGAAAGACGATAAAGGTGCGGCTGGAAATTATAGGGCAATCAGTTTAACGTCTGTTGTAGGTAAGCTGCTGGAATCAATAATTAGGGATCGTATAGTCGAACACTTAGAATTGCATAACTTAGTTAGAAATACGCAGCACGGTTTTAGGCTAAGCAAATCTTGCTTAACTAATCTTTTAGAATTTTTACAAAGCGTGGTTGACGTTTACGATAGTCATCGGGCGGTTGATGTAGTGTATTTAGATTTTCAAAAGCGTTTGACACCGTGCCGCACAAAAGACTCATTGAAAAAAACTAAGGCTCATGGAATCAGGGGTGCAGTAATAAATTGGATAGAAGAGTGGTTGCGAGGTAGGAAACAGAGGGTGGTCGTTGATGGAGCGAAGTCGTGTTGGGCTAATGTAGCGAGTGGCGTTCCTCAGGGTTCTGTATTGGGCCCCTTGCTTTTTCTTATATATATTAACGATTTAAATGTCGGCCTAGTCAGTACAGCTTCAAAGTTTGCAGATGACACGAAGTTGGGTGGTAGGGCGATTAATGACGAAGTTAGAGGTAAAATCCAGGAAGATCTGAATAAAATCGTTGATTGGTCAGTCACATGGCAAATGAGATTTAGCGTCGAGAAGGGCAAAATTTTACATATAAATTCGCGTAACAGTAATTTTGCGTATAGTATGTCATGGAAGGAGTTAACAAGCGTAGAGCAGGAAAAAGATTTAGGAGTTATAGTCACTGGTGATTTAAAAGTAGCGAAACAAAGTACAGCAGCGGTCAATAAAGACAACAAAGTGTGAGGTTTTATAGCTCGGAATTTTTAGTACAAATCGCGCGATATTATTGTTTCTCTATAAATCATTAGTTAGACCCCCATTTGGAGTACGCGATCCAATTTTGGAATCCGCATATGCGAAAAGATATAGACAAAATCGAAAGAGTTCAAAGACGAGCAACTAAGATGATTCCGTCGCTTCGGTCAAAGTCGTACGAGGATAGGCTTAAGGAGTTAAAATTGACTACACTCGAGACTAGGAGGCTAAGGGGGTGATCTAATCCAGGTTTTCAAAATTATGAATGGGTTCGATAACGTAGATAGAGATAGCTTTTTCGAAATATCTCAATATAATAGAACTAGAAATAACGGGTGTAAGTTGACAAATAGAAGGTTCGAGACAGCAATTGCCAAAAACTTTTTTACGCATAGAATAGTAAATAGGTGGAATAGTTTGCCGGTAGAAGTAATTAGTAGCACGTCTATAAACATGTTTAAAAATCGATTAGATGCATA
Source organism: Bathynomus jamesi (assembly GCA_023014485.1). Taxonomy (NCBI): domain Eukaryota; kingdom Metazoa; phylum Arthropoda; class Malacostraca; order Isopoda; family Cirolanidae; genus Bathynomus; species Bathynomus jamesi. The sequence continues at coordinate 177,680 of JAJOZX010006050.1, read as the reverse complement.
TGTTGATAGATTGGGTATAGTTTAATTAAGGTAGTAAAATTAAGGCTTTGTGGTTCGGACTCCACGTAAAATTGTAGGTTCCCTCCGCCACCACGGAGGACATGCACAATACACAAATTCGAACAGTTAGGTAGACCAGCCATGAGTGGATCCTAGGGTCTTTGTTGGTCTGAAACATTATAACATTATTATAACATTATAAAATTATATATATATATACTGTATATATATATATATATATATGAAAATTATTTCACGAAAGTAACACGTGAAAAATATTTATGATGAATAAAACCACGAAGGAAAGGAAACACAAAACGGTGCTCAAGCGCTTTCGTCTAATGACATCCTCAGGAACACTGAAATACATAAAAGGTTACGGCCTATATATAGTTTTTTTTCTCTTTCTGTAACCTATATATAGGCCGTAACCTTTTATGTATTTCAGTGTTCCTGAGGATGTCATTAGACGAAAGCGCTTGAGCACCGTTTTGTGTTTCCTTTCCTTCGTGGTTTTATTCATCATATATATATATATATATATTATATATATATATATATATATATAATAGATAGATAGATAAAGGATTTACAGACCAAATGTTATATGTGTCAAAAGCTGACCTCAAAAGTCAACGCGGGTAAAACCAATGTATGTTACAGAGTTACAGGCTGACAAAAACCTTGTTTGAGATACATTATAGCCTAGACCCAAGGGAAGAAAGGGGGGGGAGAGAAGAGAGAGAGAGATGAGAGAGAGAGAGAGAGAGAGAGAGAGAGAGAGAGAATGGAATTAAAGAATACCGGGTACTGAAAACTCTCATACCTTGTTTTACACACTTATGAACATGTAAAGTCTTCACAAAATAGCAGCATTAATAGCAAATTATAAAACAGACAAGGCTCTTCTTCCTCCGCCAGCCACCACTGACGGAAAATTATCACTGGGCAACAAAAAAAAATTTTTTTCGTGTCCCAAGAATGAAAATACCTTATTCTTATAGTATTTTCTGTGCTGAATCCAAATAAGTTTGTAAAATTTCTCTATCAGGTCTGGTTTTTGTGTGACATACAATTTAATTTTTAAAAACCCATATACAGGGTGGGCCGTAAGTTTCCATACATAGGAAAAATAAACATTTTTTTATGGACAACCATTTTTATTTATATAATATGCTCTACATGGTTGCCATTGTTTTGAAAACACATTTCAATACGTGTTCCCCACTGTTGATGAACACGCATTAGCACAGTTGACGTTATGCTTGTAATGGCGTTGGTGATACGTTCCTTTAGATGATTTATGTCTCGTATCTTTTCCTGATACACCATGGCCTTCAAGTGCCCCCAAAGATAGAAATCAAGGGGGGTGAGATCTGGGGATCTGGGAGGCCACTCCACAGGACCACGCCGACCAATCCAAGCATCCGGAAACTGCTGATCCAAATACCGACGCACGTGAAGACCATAATGAGGTGGAGCTCCATCTTGCTGGAAGTAAACTGGGAAGTTACCTTCCTCGTTTAGCAGGGATGGGAAAATCTCTTCTTGCAACATGTTAAGATACCTTTCGGCATTAAGATTTCCACTGACAAAAATTGGTCCAATAATTCTGTCACCCCATATCCCGGCCCACACCATCACTTTACCGGCACCTTGCATCTTCGTCGGACTCAGCCAGTTAGGGTTAGATTACTCCAATAACGTATGTTTTGCCGATTAACCTCTCCATTGACGTAAAAATTTGCTTCATCAGTAAACAAGATCTTACGTCAAACGCATATTCTTAGGGTATCTGAAACATAAAAACAAACGTTTAATTTTTCCTATGTATGGAAACTTACGGCCCACCCTGTAGTTACATACTTATTAAAATATGATCGAAAAGACATACCTGTAGTTTAAAAAGTAGCTTGTTTTGATTTTCTGCTGTGCTTTGCCTCAGGCATGTCTCTCTTAAGAGTCCAGCAATAGTCAGCCAGCATACTGGGGCTCCATTTGCCTTGGTAACGGTTTTCCATGGCAGAAATATCCTGATGAAAACGCTCACCATGTTCGTCGCTTACCGCACCCAGGTTTTCCGGAAAAAAGTCCAAGTGAGAGTCCAAGAAATGAACCTTTAATGACATATTGCACCCCATTGCTTGGTAAGACTTAGGAAGATCTCCTACTATTTCAGGATAGTTTTCGGCCTTGTGATTTCCCAAAAAATTTGTGCAGACACTTTTGAAACTCTGCCACGCAGCTTTCTCAACTTCATTCAACTCTCCTTCAAATCTCTCATCTCTTAACAATTCTCTGATCTGAGGGCCTACAAAAATGCCTTCTTTAATCTTGGCATCACTGATCCGGGGAAACTTATTTCTCAAGTATGTGAATCCTGTTTGCGCTTTATCCATCGCTTTAACAAAGTTTTTCATAAGTCCAAGCTTGATATGCAAAGGAGGAAGGTACACTTTCTCAGGGTCAACAAGTGAACTATTCACAACATTTTTCTTGCCTGGAACAAGTGAGGTGCGTTTTGGCCAATCCTTCTTAACGTAGTGGTTTTACTTGTCCCTACTGTCCCACTCACATAAAAAACAACAGTACTTGGTGTAACCTAGCTGCAACCCTAGCAAAAGTGCAATGACCTTCAGATCTCCACAGATATTCCACTTATATTTCTGATACTGAAACTTTTCTAAAAGCAACTTCATGTTGTCGTATGACTCTTTCATGTTTGCAGCATGTCAATAGGTACAGAAGGAAATTTATTTCCGTTGTGAAGAAGGACTGCTTTCAAGCTGACTTTTGAGGAGTCAATGAACAATCGCCACTCATCCACGTTATGTTCATGACCAAGAGCCCCCATGACTGAATTAACATCTTTACAAAACACAAGTCCATCTTCATGGGAGAACCATTCTTTGAATTCATCATGGCGGCTGCGGAAAAAACAAACTTTAGTGTCACGTTGCAGTAGATTCCAACCCTTTAATCTTGAACCTAAAAGTTCAGCCTGCTTCTTAGATAATTTCAAATCACGAACTAGGTCATTTAGATCTCCTTGTGACAGTAAATGTGGTTCATTGGAGGAACAGGTAGCCTGGAATGTTGGATCAGAAATGTCTTCATCTTTTTCCTCGTGATATGCTACAGCTACGTTTGATTCCTCATCACTTAAACTTACATGTTCAGGAGGATTTGGTACTGGAAGTTGAGCACTGTGGGGAACTGGTCTCATTGCAGACGGTAGATTAGGGTATTTCATAAGGCTCTTTGTTTTTGAAGTGATCCCCTTTGTATTTACCAGGCAGAAATAGCAGTCTGTTGTGTGATCTTTGGGTTCCCTCCAAATCATTGGAATAGCAAATGGCATGTGACGTGAACCGGTTAGCCATCCTGTAAGTAGTCTTACACATGTCACACAACAAATGTGAGGGGCCCAACTCTTGTCCTGATCGCCTACTTTACATCCGAAATAAAGTTCATAGCATTTTTTTACTAATGGTGTAAAGTTACGTTTCTGGGATTTTAAAGTTAGATTACTACATACATAACAAAAGGAATTAGGATGATTCAGACAGTTCCGCGGCATTACAAAACATCTATATGAATACAACACTGGTGTAAAATTAACAAGAAGCAACAGATACTAGCTGTTAACACTGTGACATTTACAAGCAGACTGACTTGGAGCTGCTCTACACACAGAAACTAGGCTCATGTCTGAACAGGTACAAACATGTTTCAACCTGCACAGTCTGCTGCTCCGCCAAATTTATCCTGCCAGCATTATCAGAACTTTCTCCCCAGAGGAATAAATTGTACTAATTTTACAGAAAATTAATACAACATATATTTAATATTAATATATTTTATTATAGTTATATTAATTAATATAATATATTATTATATTTATTATTTTTATAATGTTTTATTATAATTTGTTATATACTTAATTATATATATGTTATTATTTTTTTATCCGGTGATCATGCTAAATGAGGAAAAAAATGAACATAGCGTCACAAGTAAACTAAGCCTGATAGAAAAAATCTGATTTCATATTTAGATTCAGCATGAAAAAGTACACTTAGAACACCCATCAAAACCCTTGTGACAAAATTGTTGTTGACCAGTGTTATTGAAAAAAAAAAAAGATTTATAGGAATTAACTAAACTAAAAAAAAAATTCTTATTTTCCACCTCTGAAGATATAATTATGTAGGTATAAATGATATTATTTAACTAACCTTGTGACAGAGATTTAGGGTTTATGGTATAAAAATTAGGGCCTAATGTCGAGGACCTAAAAAATATGAGAGCCTAAGAAAACAGCTTTATTAGACTAACTAATGGTTAATCTGGCCCTGAGGATAGAGCATGGCCGAATATTTAATTACTAAATTAAGTCATTAGTGAGTATAAGGGTTTTAAACTGGTGTATACTGGCCAGCTGGAGGGACCTCTGGATCAGTGCTCCTTTATCTAAGTAATTCTACTGTAGTGCAAAGAATGGCAGCATAAATTTATTCTAAAAATTCAGTCTCTCAGCTCGGTGACCTTTGGCATTCATGGAAGAAACCATGACTTCTTGTATATAATGAATAATTTTTAAAAAATCCTTGAAAACATGCTTGGTGTAGATTAGGCTACGTACTGTAGTCAAGTGCTTCTTGCTATCCTCTATTTTCCTTTGTTCTCTAATGCGTGATTGGGTGCATGAGATAAGTATATGCATGGTGTGAATGAATTCTGAAGATATTATTTCCATTACATTCATCTTAAGAGTTTATTTTATATGTCACTATATCTGATGGTGTATTATTGTCGATATGTATGTATGAGTTTCATCCATTTTTGTATGATTGGCTTCAAAGGGTTAATCTGTTTCCGAAATTGTTTTTCAGACGTTGGGAATTTGGGCCGAGTGTAACGATCATTCAGTATGTCAAAGAAAGGGGGATGTTTTGTTTGATATCACAGTTTAAAGCCAGGAAGGAAGAAATCATTCTCTATTTGAATTGTATGCTGTTTTTGCTATTTTTTTTGTATCATATATACTGTAGCTTTGATTTTTGTTAGTTGTTAAATTTGGATAAATATACATTTCTATTTGTTTGAAGATTTTATGAATTACATACAATATATAGTACATATATAGGCTCTTCCCTCTTATTAGCCTTAGGCCCCTCACAGCCTTAATCCGGCCCTGTCTATCAGTAGTCTATAGACTAGCATTATTGTAGCAGCCACTTAATTTCTACGTGTTTTGGTCCTACGCTGCCATCACTTTCCAGCAAAGTCTCACATAAGGCGGTTTACACTGTGATTGCACTCAAATAATTTCATACCAAATATAGAAAGAATTTATTTAGATAGTTTTTTCTGTAGTATTTTGTTCTTGAATATAATCAGAAGATGCTTATGTAACAGAGCAGTTTGGTTTTGTGCTGTATTATTTTTTCTAGACTTTTACATTTGAGTCACCGATGATTATACATAGCTGGTCTAAAAACAGATAATTTTTTTGTGTAGCTATGAAAAATTGTCTTAAACAAAATATTTTTGTAACTATCAATTAATATGTTATCGCCACTCAGTTTTATTCGTGAGTGAAAGGGTTAAGAATTCACCCGAAAGTTTACAATTTTTTTCTTTTTTACGAAATTTTACTAAACATTTTAAAGTTGAAAATACGCTTTAGCTAATTAAGTTAAATATACCACAATTTTCCTCAAAATTACTAACAGCAATCCAGCATACTCTCAAGCACACGCTTCTTTCCCTCTATTTCTCACTACACATACATGCATCTTACACAATACACAATCTTTTCAAAATTAAAACGAGAAAATTATATAGTTTTTAACAGCCTTGAAGACCTTGATTTCGATTATCTTCTTTTCTTTTTATGAGGGGGGTGGAAGATTTTTGTAGGCATTCGTTCTTGAGCCTTCCTTCCTGCATAAAAAAAAAATCTTACGCTGTATCCCTAAGTAGCATCCCTGAAATTGAAAACGTCGTCTATTCGGAGGTCCCTACAGTTCCCATCAAGTTTCTTGTCTCTACCTAATGGGTATCATCTATGTGTGTGTGGTGTGTGTGGTGTGTGGGTGTGTGTGGTGTGTGTGTGTGTGTAAAAATGAAACATGAAAAAATAAGTAGGTAACCCCATTTTTATTTTTTTATCACTTTTAAGCATGCAATTTATCATCTTTTTCAGTTATCAGAAAACTTTTAATTTCCCGACAGACATCTTGAACATGAGTTAAATTAATTCAAAAATTTTTCTTCAAGTAATAATTAAATTTGAATTTATGCGGAAAGATAATCAAAGGTAATTTAAATTTCTTTGATATCAAATTATGTTTCAAATCAACTATAAATATCAATTGGTTTCTATCAAGTCCAATATATATATATAATATATATTATATATATATATATATATGTATTTTGGCTTATAAATGTGATTTATAATGTAAATTTCCAGGAAAAAAATCTCCGAAAAAAAGTACAATAAAAAACCGGTACTAATTATTAATTTGGGGGTTTTATTAATTTTTTTAATCCTTTCTTAACTTTATTTTAGCAACTGCGCTTCATTAAGTACAGCCTATTTATATATTTTTTTGTTGTGTTGTTGTTGTTGGTTGGGTATTCCAATTTACGTTATTCGTTCACAACTTCTTCCAAAATTATGGTATACGTTACCATAACACAACCTATTTGTTAGAGCTACGTGGTGGCCAATGTCGTAGCACCGCTTCCCGTCGATCAGCGAGGTTAAGCGATATTGGGCCTGGGTAGTAGTTGGAGGGGGCACTGTTCCCGGCGTTCAGATTATGTAGTGACTCGTGGTTCGGATCCCAGTAAAGCTGTAGGAGTGTAGGTCCCCCCTGTTATATGACCTTAAATGTTGCGAAGGAGGTTGAACAACCCCCCCATCAACCAAACTGTCATTATCATTTTGGGAAGTTTTTAAACGTAATTTGTCTTCGTGGTCAACGTGGAGTTAAAATTGCTGCATTTTTTCTTAGTATCAAATAAGCTTATTTATCCTACTAATAATAAAACATCCTTTGATGTAATTGCCTTTCGTAACTGCGTAGTTTATTCCTATATTCAATTTTAATCCAAACTATTCTGAAGCGATAACCATTAAGTCCAATGTATTCGCATCTAAAACCATCGAGTTCACACGTTTGTACGTTCTCACTTCATTGAATGAAACGTTATGGCGTTGTTGTCATACTTGAGAACATAAAAGCATTCCAGCAACGAATTCGTCTCTCTCTCTCTCTCTCTCAAATGCATCTTTTCCTCCAGGGGTGCGGGGAATCGACTGTTTCAAATGTGTATCCGTCAACGGCAACAACCCCGCCTGTGAGGACCCCTTCCACAACAACTACTCAGTCACCATTCTTGAGAGCCCTTGCATGGCCGGACGCAAGCAAAGGGAAGGCCTATTTCCGGCCACTGCTTGTATAAAGCTCGCTGGCTATCACGGTGAGTGAGAGAGGCAGGTGTAGTTGCTATGACGACCATTTTGTTATGTTGACCAAATATATTTTTCCCTCAAAAGGTCAAAAGGGAAAAAAAATCATTCTCCGATGAAAAATTGTCGAAAGACCAAACTGTAGAAATCTAATTTAATCTCAGTTAATAGGTTAAGTTAGATTAGGTTAGATTAAATTAAATTAAGTTAGGTTAGGTTAAAGTGGGTTTTATATAAAATTTGGTCCTGCGACAACTTTTCAGCTGATGATTTCTTCCCATTTTCATGGAAATGTTCTTACGTAACTTCGGAAATGACTGTTTCCTGAATTCAAATTTCACTCACCCAGCATTTTACCCCCCCCCCTCACTATATATCTATATATATATATATATATATAAAGAGAAAAAGAAAAGAGGAAGTAAAATATAAAACGGAGCCAGTAAGGCTCGATCGAACTCGCACCTCGTGGTGTCAGTCATATACTCTTTCGGGCCTCAGTGAGTTAGTTAAAGCAGGTGCCTATAATATCTCACGATGAGGATTCGAACGCCCTCCCCTTGGCTCTCATTCATTTTCCCATAATCAGTGGGGAGGGCACCGATACGGCACACTGCGCTAATTCCTGTATTATTATTATTATTACCAGCACCATCGGGATTCGACCCCTCGACCTCAGTATCTTCACTTCACTGACAGGAAAACGGTGTTAACCGCTGCGCTACGGACGCTGGCTGCTAAAGATGATTAATTATTACTATTTCTATTACATTTTCAAGGACCAAACAGCGAGAGACTCATAGTCCGCGCATGCGCACTTGACAGTGGATCCCTTACGACTGACACGGAAATCATTCGGGTGTCACATTGCGGCAGTTTCTATTTTCAGGGCAAGTAAGTATTTATTGACTCGCGTACACGCACGTAACTGGGGCCTTCCCCCGTGCGGACTGTTGCACCTGCATGTACTGCAATAATTTTGTATACTTTACCCATTGCTTGGTAGAAACTAGCAGGGTTACATCGTGGCCACGTCATAATACTACTTCCAGTTAGATTGGCGACGTTAAGCGACGTTGTGTTTAACTAGTAGATGGATGGGTCACCATCCTACGCGTTCAGATGGTGTTCGGGTCCCACGCGAAGCTGTATAGTCCCCTCCTCCCCTCACCGTCACGTGCCTTTGTTGTTAGCAGTTAAATAATTTCAGTCATTATTATTAATAAAACCCCGCCTCAATAGTTAGCCTAACCAACTTAATCTATAATTTAACCTAACCTAAGCCAACCTGATTAATTTAGCCTAACCTAACCGGGTCTAACTTAGTCTAACCTAAGCTACATCATATATTTTAATTATAAACTTTTAAAAAAATATTTCACCGTCTTAATTTAAAATTTATATTTATGATAACAGAAAATATTCTGTCTTCACGAAGTGTGTATACACACACACACACACACACACACACACACACCACACACTCTGAACTCATAAAAAGTTGTAGATTTATGAGAGAGTTCGATTTATTTGTAAAATAATTTTTTCTTAAATTGCTTACAGTTTGTGAAATATATATATATATATACATATATACACCTTGGTTAACCTTGGCTCTGCTTCCGCCATTCTGACGAAGGTTCATTATGTTACTCCACCTTAGACCTACAGTTTAACGTGGAATCCGAACTACGCCCCACCACGAACGGTCAGAAATTACAAAGTCCTTCGCCCGGACTCGCTCTCACGACTTCCCGATCAGCAGCCCAGCGTCTTAACTACTAGGCTACCCAGGGTACCCATTACCTACCAACCAATTTTTTATTGTGTGGAAGGATGAACAGCTGGGTTTGCTGCGCGCCGCCTGCTGCCACCGGGTTTCGAACCGGGGCCCAGTGGATTCTTAGTCAGCGATGCTAACCACTACACCACCATCACTTTCCATTTCCTATCAATAACTTTATTGTTGGTTGTTTCATTTATAATTTGACAGATTTTGAAATGTGGATCAAATTATTTCGCAAACTTGTATAATTTGATTAATTTTTCTTACGTAAAAGTTGAAAGGACAAAAGTAATTTAGTTAAATATTATCAGAAAATTTGATTTGATATACTGTACATATACAGGGTGTACATAAAGTCAGGATCTATTTTTGTGAAGCACTTGGAAATTATATGGAATTCAATCATAAAATGATAAAGTGGTAACATTTATTAAATAATTAAGAGTAGGATTCGACGTGACGCCCATCAGTATCCTTGCACAGCTCAAATCGTTCCGCAGCATTTCTAAACACATTCTGGAGCATTTGCGGGGTTATGTTATCTGCAGCAGTTCGTATACGTGTACGTAAGTTTTCAAGACTCGTAATCTTCGTCTGATAGACGTGCGATTTGATAAAGCCCCATGCAAAGAAATCTAAAGGGGTTAAATCTGGGTGATCTCGCTGGCCAAGGTCTGTTGCTTCCGCGTCCGATCCAGCGATTTGGAAAAACATCCATTTAGATCAGTGATGCACAAACCCTGGCCCGCGGGCCAAATGTGTCCGCACGGGTCTTTTCAGTGGCCCCACGGGTCTTTTCAATTCAATGAAAAGTTAGAATATAAAAAGTGACCCAATTTATGACTTAGATGGAAGTAGTAGGCTAATACATTTAGTTATTTTCTTCGCTTGGCCCTCACATCAAAAAAGTTTGTGCACCACTGATTTAGATAATCCTGAACAATTTTGGCATAGTGACAGGAGCACTATCATGTTGATAGTACCGTCGTCTATCAACATGATGGTGCTCCTTGTCACTATGCCAAAATGTTCAGGATTATCTAAATGGACGTTTTCCAAATCGCTGGATCGGACGCGGAAGCAACAGACCTTGTGAAGCGAGATGACCAGATTTAACCCTTTAGATTTCTTGCATGGGGCTTTATCGAGTCGCACGTCTATCAGACGAAGATTACGAGTCTTGAAAACTTACGTACACGTATACGAAACTGTGCATGGATACTGACTTTGCTATCAAACTTGGATCTACGTAACTCGATACAGTTTTGCCGGCATGCTAACTCTGCGAGGCTGCCAAAAGATTAATGGCTAGATGGTCTAATTAATGGCTACATGGTCTAAATAAATGGGTTAGAGAAATTAAATTCTTAGCAGGAGACATATCACATTATTTGTGTACTGCGTCCTCAGCTCTAAATTTGTCGATGAGTCAACCACACATTATGACGTCATCAATTTTTCTATCCCACTACCAGACGCAGACACAAATTCGGCAAGGTAATACTAACTTGCCGAATTGTGTCTTAATTAAAAATAGAATATGACTCATGAATGATAAATGAAAAAATTAAAATTTTTGTTTTATTTCTTTATTGTTTTATACCATACAGCTTAACATAAAATACAAATCGATTAACATATGTAAATGCATACTCATTTTTTTGAGATCCGTCAGGTGTATATTTACCAACATAAATACGACCTAATGGTTTAGCTAAATCATTTGTAGATATCTTAATTAAAGTATTAGGGAATTGGGCAGTTACTTGTTTACCTAAATCACACACATGCTTCAGTCTACGATACATTCTAAACTCCTTAAAAGGTGAGAACCATTTTGTTCTGGGATGATTCATTACCTGCTCTGCACTATGTGTGGAATCAAGATTAGGTTCAAACAAAACACAATAGGGAACAATTAAATATGGAGATGGAGATATCCCTACATTAGGTCCCTCTATCATTTCCTTACCCTCTTTCTTACGACTTAATGAATCTTCATAATTAATAACATATCCAGACATATTCATTTCGGGAATACTATGAAAAGATACACCCGTTACTTGATAATAATTAAATTTTAAAATAGTTGATTTAGCATCCTTAGTTAAAGATCCAAACTCAATGTATAATATCCATCAGTATTAACATTAAAAGTATTTTTAGATAAATAAACAAATTTCATTGAAGCTGTAAATCTTCTCCTTTGAACGCCATTGACTTTCCTTCGAGGAACGTACTTCCTTTTTCGAGGAACAAACTTCCTTCTTCGATACATCTTGACCAGTAAATAATACACGTCACTCCGATGCAATTCTAATGAAGAGAATGAAGTTTAAACAATTTGTGGGTCTATTTATAGATTCTGATTACGTCATGTTATGACAAGAATCCTATCCCTTAGAATCAACATGAGGTGCTCCTTGTCACTATGCCAAAATGTTCAGGATTATCTAAATGGACGTTTTCCAAATCGCTGGATCGGACGCGGAAGCAACTTAAGACCTTGGCCAGCGAGATCACCAGATTTAACCCCTTTAGATTCTTTGCATGGGGCTTTATCAAATCGCACGTCTATCAGACGAAGATTCGAGTCTTGAAAACTTACGTACACGTATACGAACTGCTGCAGATAACATAACCCCGCAAATGCTCCAGAATGGTTTAGAAATGCTGCGGAACGATTTGAGCTGTGCAGGGATACTGATGGGCGTCACGTCGAATCCTACTCTTAATTATTTAATAATGTTACCACTTATCATTTTATGATTGAATTCCATATAATTTCCAAGTGCTTCACAAAATAGATCCTGACTTTATGTACACCCTGTATATTATATTCCATAGAAACATTTCGGAAAAAAGTTCGCTTAAAAACATAACATTTCTAAAAATCATAAAAAATTACACAGTGGTAATAGTAATTCTTTTCTTTGGATATTTATTCTTTTTGTTGAGAGTAAGAAAAATTTTAAAAGTCATACCTAATAAGTAATTTTTTATGCTTTATACCGGGTGTGTATTAAGTAACGCGAGTGAAGAGAGAAATCCGATTTGAATTACCTATATTAACGCGAGTGAACATGGACAAGTAATATTTATTACATGTACTTTATAACAACTGTATACAGTAATCCCTCGCTTTACGGAAGGGATATAGACTCCCATTATATATTTGGAGATACGTTCGTATGGAACAAACTCTTAACTCTACGATGTAACACACACACATAATAACGCAACAAACTTTATTAAAATACTCTGTACATTATTACTCTATATTATATTTGCAGAGTACTTAATAAATAAAGTGAGAAAAAAGTAAGAATAAAGGTGTCTGACTATCAATGCCCAATGGGGACGTGTGAGGCGGTGGGAGGGAGGACGGGAGGGAAGGTGTGGTGAGCACGAGCCGCTAGTACGAGCCACTGCCTGTGTAAAATTAGAATAGATTAGAATTCAGTGCCCTTCAACCTTTTTATGCCTACCGCCCACTTTTACTATTTTTATGCGAGATAAATTAGCCAACCGCCCACCAAAATTAAAAATCCAACAAACATATATTAAAAATTATGTATGGTACATTATATATATTATATAATAAAACATTATGCATTTACCTTTAATTTAGTGAGATCCTTGTGCTTGATGCTTGGAAACTAAATTCCGAATGTTTGGCTCGAATTTAGTGAGGAACAAACGAATGTCCCCTCTTTCAGGGATTTTTAAAGCATTCCTGTTTTTGGTAAGAATGTGATTCACAGCACTAAAACCTGATTCAACTAGGTACGAAGTAGGAAAAGCGATCAGTAATTTAAAAATCTTTTTCCACATATTGGGATATACATTTGACATTTTTTTTTATTTTGCCAAAGCTGCATATAACCACCGTTATTGAAATTTCCCTTGCTTTCCTAATCATGTCTGAGTTCTAATAGCTCCTCTTGACATGTTACATCAGCTTCAGTAACATTTGCAGTAAACTGGTTTACCATCCAATCATATACTACTGTACTTCCATGGTTAAAACATCACTGAATCGAGTTTCAAAATCAGTTTCAAGTTTATTGAGATGATCAATAAACCTTTGTGTATCAATTGTTGTTATGTCATCCTTAATAGATAACAATTCTGGAAACTGGTGAAATTCCCTTTTTGAAAGATTGTGACTGAATAAATCCAGCTTTTCAATGAATAATGAGATAACTTTTTGGCAGTTCATGAGTGTCATATTGGCTCCTTGAAGCTGCAAATTACAATCATTGCATTTCTTAAATATTCCTGCCAAATAACAAGCATCATTTTTTATCATTTTTAACTTTTGGCTAAGATCAACTTCATTTTGGTCTTCTAGAAACTGCACTACGCTCTCATATAGTTCAACAAAACGAGTTAAACATGCACCCTTCAAGAGCCATCGGACCTCTGTGTGTAATAATAACCTAACAAATTGTTCATCATTGTCATAACACAACTGACGAAACATTTGATCATTTTTTGCATACAATATTGTAAATTTTGTTGAATTTTACAAGAATTTTATACATTTTCTTGCCGCCCACCTAAAAGCTCAAATCGCCCGCTGGATTAGATATTTTAATGACTTAGGGATTTTTCAGGGTCAAATTTTCGTTATAACGAATCTTATTTCCGTTATACTGAATTCTATTAATTTATTGATCTTTTCCGTTAAAGCGAAGTTTCGTAAATTTAATTTCCGTAAAGCGAGGGATTACGTATTCGTTAGTAATAAGAGGTGTTGAAAATGTTTTTACAAGTTAAAACAAGTTGAAACTAGTTTAAACCCGTTCAAATCGGATTTGTCTCTTCACTTGCATTACTTTATACACAGCTGGGTTTTGCTGCGCGCCGCCTGCCGTCTCACACACACACACACACACACACACACATATATATATGTAAAATGGAGAATGTTACTAAACATAATTATACAAAGCAAACTTAAGAACTTAATTATTCCCATCCTGCATTCCCTGTCTAAAATCTTTGATGGATTACGCGATTACATGGAATAAATGAGTAGTGTACTTTCTGCCTGTAATTTCTCAATACATGTTACATACATGTTTAGACGCTGTACACGCATTACAACGTCATAAATACTGCCTTAATAAAGTATGCTCATTACGAATAAGAGCTGAAGACCATCAGTATCTGCATGATTGCTTGACGATTTGCCAACGAATATTGATTATCCAGATTACTACAATATGTGTATAAAATTCATCATCATAGGGAAAATTTTTTTTACTACAATTTGGTAGTATAGTTCCATTTGAGGAGAGGTGATAATTGGGGTGATGGGGGAGGGGAGAGAAGAAAGGAGGGAAAAAAAAAGGGGAGCGCCAGTAGAGCAAAATTTTAATCACTGATAAGAGCTTAATCCGTTACTGGCTTTTGATTAAAAAAAAGATAAGAAAAAATAAATAAATAAATAAATTATATATATATATATATATATAATATATATATATATATGTGTGTGTGTGTGTGTGTGTGTGTGTGTGACGTCACACTATGAACTTTAGCGGCAACCATTTTAAAAGATAAAAAAGTAAAAAATTGAAAGAATATAAGGTTCAGAGGCCACCTGATGTGGTGGAACACCCTGACACATGCATATACGTACAACCTAACCTAATGTAACCTAGTAAAATAAATTTGAAAGAATATAAGGCTTAGAGGCAGCCTGATGCGATGCAACACGCTGATACACACACACACACCTAACCTGAGAACACATCCATGACAAAAATAATAATTCTAACCTTACCTAGTTTAACCTAGCGCGCACAACTTCGACAGCACGTAGACACATGTACAGGGTGTCCCGTAAGTCTGGACCCATAGGGAAAAATAATAAAATTACAAAATAGTCCAAAAATTTATTTATAATATATTTTTATTATTTTTTTATTATGATCTTACTCCGCTGGAGTTTTATTTGTGGGGCCACTTGAAAGCCAAAGTGTACGAGGTCAAACTTCAGAACATTTTCCACCTTAAAGCACGCATTGTGGAAGCGTGTCAAGAAATTTCTGCGACTGTGATTCAGAAAGTGCTGTCGCAGTGGAGATTGCGTCTTCAACTATGTGTGCGACACAACGGCGGACACTTTGAACAGATTATGTAATAAATTTTTGGACTATTTTGTAATTTTATTATTTTTCCCTATGGGTCCAGACTTACGGGACACCCTGTATATACGCATAAGCTCAATAGAACAGAGGCGCACACACACACACACAAAATAAATATACGACGTTTCAAGATTTATAGCTCATCCTTTATATTAAAATAAATATTGATTCAATTAATTATTCATAATATTGATTTAGAAGCTAATTTCCAGATGAAATATATATACACAGTATATATATCCTTCTTCACTCATTTATTTCTATCTTTCGAACTAAAAATATGAGCTTGAAAATATACGATTCTTGAATATATAATATATATATATATATATATATATATATATATATATATATATATATATATATATATACACAAGCAGGTAAATGCGTGTATACACATGATACACCAAACTAAAGTGGTAAAACTCTCTCTCTCTCTCTCTCTCGTTAAAACATTGTAAGAATTGTTGTCATATGGTCTGAGCCCAGTTTTTTTCAGTTTATTTCTAAACTATTCCTACCCGAAATATTAATTTAAAATTTATTCACAAGTAAAAAGGAATATATATAACAGTGATGTAGGTCTCGAGATCGGTCTCGGTCTCGAGACCGATCTCGAGACCCAGTTTGCAGATCTCGATCTCCGTCTCCGCTATTTAGATCTCTGTCTCGACAGACGCGGTCTCGGTTTTTCTCCCTGAGACCTTTCGAGACCTCTCGAGACCGTAATGAAAAATACATGTTATTGGCATATTCATGATGGTGGCTTGGTTGAACAGACACAATTCAGAATGTTTATGAAAGTTTGTAAAAGTAAGGGACTCTAGGTATTCACTAATCAGTCACCCTGTTTTGAGTTGCCACGTTTGTCTTGTGGGGGGGTGTGGGTCTGGATTTTTTAGGCTAGCGCAGGGAACAGTTGCGGCGGTACCTCTTAGAGATCGATGAATCTCATATTTTAGACAACTGCTCTCCAATAAAGTTTTAGCACCAGAAAAGGGATAAATTCCCATCACTGGCCAATATTGCCATGACTGTTTTAACAGTGCCTGCCTCTAGTGCTCCAATTGAGCGTGTATTTAGCCATGGAGGCATAATAATGAGGCCCCACAGAAGTCGAACTTCAGCAAATCTTCTGAGCATGCCGATGTTCCTTAAATGTAATGAGCACCTATCATGCTTTAAATAAATGCACAAGTCAAACTGGGTAGTGGGTACGTTCATTAAACCTTCTGTAACAGATATAAAAGAAGTAAATAAATAAAAAGTATGTATATATATATATATTCATTTGTTAATTTATAGGCTACACTTTTTGCATTCAACACACTACATCTGAGAAAGTAGTTATTAGTTTATTAATATACTTAACATAGTCTAATTTCCATAGTAGTGTAAAACAAATTGAAAGGGCATGAGCTTGGTCTCGATCTCTATCTCGGTCTCGAATTTTAAGGGTCTCGATCTCGAACCTTTGATCTCGGTCTCGATCTTGGTCTCAGGATCAAGTCTCGGTCTCAGTCTCGGACTTGGTGGTCTCGACTACATCACTGAGAGAGATATATATATATATATATATATATATATCACGTTAAACACTTGTGATTGACATGGTTCTTGGACCAGAGACCAGATTTTAGGTGATTGGTACCATGACGGGGTACCAGGCGAAATTATGATATTGGAGAAGCTCATTATCTCTAGTTTCCAGAACTGTTTGCTGGACAGCTGTAAGTGGTAGCTTTCTGCTTAAAATTAAATGTCAAAGATGATCACCCATCACTAAAGTTCATCGCAATTAGTTCAAATTTGAAGCGTCTTATCTTAAGCATACGTTGGTATAAATGTAAAAAAAAAAGCTTGAATAATTATTTATAACTGGGGGTAAACTCCTTAGAAACATAATACATATGATAATAAATCAATAGTACATGTAATAATACACAAAAATGCATATATTAGTATTATTGGCATTTCACACTTGATGCAAAACCAACACCACTATTAAAGATTATCAAGTGTTTGCTCTGTTCAACACAAATACAACTTTTCTGACACTGTAAGACATTTCACTTGATTTGACATCAATTGTTCAATAAGAATCCTCGTCATCCACTTCATCGTCAGAGTCTGGATCTGTCGTAGTCGCATCGATTTTCATGTTTGTACAGTTCTGTAGCTTGATTCCTCTGTACATGGAAGTCCATTGGCCAGACACTAACACTTAGGCAGTTGGCGGCTTTTCACACATTTGCAGGATATAAACTCCAAAATGACCTCTGGCGCAGGGAATCCTGTCATCCAGCATACAGTAAACTGCCCGTCAGCACGTACAAACCACCCATTACCATCCTGTGGATTGGGCACATCTGGACAGGGGACTAGACTGCGTCGCCAAATACAACTCTGGTAGTTAGCTCGTTCTGCATGTTGACGTAGGCTATCCTCACAGCTCATAGGGTGGAAGCTGGCCTGACTCTACCGTTCCCTTTTTAGTTCTCCAAAAGTTGTACCGCAGCTCGTTGACATGGCTGATGGTAGGACGAATAGCGTACAATTGGCATGTGAAATCATGGAGAGTTGCAAAGATCTCCTCTGTCATGTTCTACTGTTTGCCTAGTGCACTGAATGTTTTTTGAAGTGATGGATTCTGTTGCATCAGCTTCAGGCCTTTAAGTTTGCCTTGTCTAGAGAACGAGCTAATGAGTCACAGCCTGTGAATGCATGAAAACCCAAACTAGCAGTACATAAATCATGGCCCAGGGTTGTGGCTAGCTTACTTATGTTAATGAGTCTGCTTCTGTTCTTTGTGCCACATCTTATTATTAATGTCACAATTGATGTCGTTGGAGAAGGCTAGACAACTGAGTAGACATTAGGGCGGCTCGTTTTTACACTTTTTTCGATATTTGATTGGGGGTAGTGCAGAAAAGTTGTGATTTGGAGAGAAAATAAAGTGTGTAAATTTTTTTTGATCTACGTCAATACCTTTCGGTGGCGGCGAGTCCTTAAAAATCGAAAAATAGGCCTAAAAACAAAAATTTTATATAATTTTATATAATTTTTCTATAATGTTCATTGTTCAATGACTGCTATTAATTTATTCAAGCCTATAATAGTGTTCTCAGGGTTGTTTGCACAGAAATATACCGGAATTAACATTTGTATAACATCTTGTTAAAACTTGCTTTAAATCAATATTTTGGATATTTTAACGGCTAAGACGCCACCGGAAGTTATTAACAGATTGTGCTGAAATTTTTATTGTTTATTTTGTAAGTCTTTAAAACCATTTTCCAATCTACCCCGTTAGGCCTATTTTTCGATTTTTAAGGACTCGCCGCCACCGGAAGGTATTGACGTAGATCAAAAAATTTTACACACTTTATTTTCTCTCCAAATCGCAACTTTTCCGCCCTACCCCCAATCAAATATCGAAAAAAGTGTAAAAACGAGCCGCCCTACTAGACATAGGATCATTACATCTGTATCCTCCGATACTAAGGTTACTGACTTACTCCCAAACCGAGCTGCATGGTGAGTGTGCAGCAACAAACGTGTGTTGGCTTCTTGCGTGCATTGTATGTAGACTGTCAACCACTTCGGTTTCAGCACTGGATACTCTAAAGCACTTGTCTTCGTAGGTTACAGAAAGATCCTTGTTACTCAATTCTGATCTTCTTGCTGGGTTTGTTCACCAGTCAACAGCAAAGAATTTGATATCAGCTTTGCTTGCTGGACATGAAAGCAAACGCCGCCAATTTCTGATTTTGTGTCCTGGGACTATTTTGGAGAATAAGATTCCCCTTTCTGATCCTCGTTTCACTCTTTCTGCACTCTTGATGGATGACTTCTTGTACCTGTCAAAGACTACATCATTTCGCGAACTTGAAGGGGCTACCAGCCGTACTGTTTTGAGAATATGTTCGGACAGCTCAGATTCAAGTACCGCTGATTCAAGTAATCCGTAACATGATCAAAATGTCGTGGCGCCCCATCGTGCTGAAAGAACATCCTGCGCCTTGTCTCCAAGGGCACGTCCTCCATCAAAAGCGGCAGTTCGTTCGTCAGGAAGTTCAGATAAATATCAGCAGTTAATCGTTGTTCTAAAACGACGGTCCAATCAGCTGATCTCCAATTACATCGCACCAAACATTCACCGAGAGTTGATGTTGAAAGTTTCCTTCCGTAACGATACCGTGGGGATTATCGGCGGACTACAAGTGGGAATTTCGTCTATTGTTAATTCCATCCCCAATGAATTGTGCTTCATCACTAAACAGTATGCTATTAAGAATTTGGCGTTGCATAACCATCCACTGGCAAAATTGAACACGTTTATTGTAATTATCCGGTTGAAGAGCTTGCACAGATTGCAAATGATAGTGATACAAACCCTCATCATGTATGGTTCGCCATACACACGATGCGGATTCGTCTAGAATTCATCTGGAAGTCCTTCGAACATTGGTAGTTGGGCTACGTTGTACAGGTCCAGTATGCGCTCCTCCAAAGCAACGGGCCGTCGTGCTACATGTTCTTGATTACGTGGAACAATTGTCCCTGTTTTCGTTAATCTCTGGTATGTGTCACTAAACACTTGCCTGTTCCGGTATTCGGCGGTTTGGAAAACGTCTTCGATATTCCTCAACTGCCGCTCTGCTGTTACCATCACAGAATCCGTAAATGAAATGAATATCAGCGTATTCAGCAGGTGTGAACTGTTGATTCATTTTGATTGTTCACCTTAGCGTAACACAATGTCTCGTACAACAGATCAGAACCAACTAAAAGAAAAAAACTGAGGATAAGTAGTGGTAACTTCGTTAACCGAAACTACCACCAGTGCTGCCATCTATCGAATTACACGCAAGTAGGGATTTATTGTTTGCGCATCTTAAAACGTCCTTAGCTCCGCAACGGTTAGAAATAGCACCTATGTTGTATTAACTTTTTTACTCGATATCATCCCCCAAATCACCCCCACAAAGTATGGCAGACCGGTTGTGAAACACCCTGTATATACAATACCCTGAGAATACGTGGCCAAAACTGAGCTGTCATTCGAAACCAGCATAAGGTAAGTTATACATAAACATTGGCGCTCATAAGTATTCGTACAGAGAAATATTTTAATTATATTTGCCCTTATCTTTTGTACCATGCATAAGATAGTTATGAAAAGTTTATCGTTCGTTCCGAAAAACTTAACAAAAAAAATTACATTCATTCCAACATATAATGTAAAAACATCAAAGAATTTGAGGAAAATAAAAAAAGTTAAAATGTAAAAGTTTTCGTACATTTATTTACAAAATTATTTAGTACTTTGTGTGTCCAGAAACTGTCCACCTTACGCTTATTAAAGAATTTAAAATTTTGTTTTTGACAGTAGTTGACTGTTTATTGATTAGAGACTGTTGGCAATTCTAAATTCTAGAATTTTTTCTCTGTGAATCTTCATAGAAGACGGATGACTGTACAAACCATTAGTAAGCAATGGGTCGTCGTGGTAAAGAGCTATCTCCAGATTTTAAGAGATCTGCTATTGCTGCACACGAGTGTGGAAAGAGTTATGGGAAGATAGGAGAAGAACTTCGAATTCCATTTACGACGATTGCTATAGTTATAAAGAAATAGAAAGGCTTTGAAACAATCAAAACTCTACCAAGGTACGGACGACCTCGCAAGATTTTAGAACATACAGCTAGACGGACTGAAAGAATGGCTGCTGCGTATCCATGAATGTCTGCGGGTAATATTTGCCAAATATTAAGACTGGCTAAGAGCGATGTCCATCCTTCTACTGTACGCCGTACATTGAGAAAGAATGGTCTCCATGGAAGAGTTGCACGAAGAAAACCTCTGCTAAGAAGAGCGCACACAAAGAAGCTCGTTTAAAGTATGCCAAGGATCATCAAAATGGTAAATTTGTATTCTGGAAGAAAATTCTTTAGACAGACGAGACCAAAATTAAATTATTCTGGAACAACGAGCATCGGTATGTTTGGTGAAAATCAAATACTGCATTGGAGGGAAAAGCATCCTTCCTTCAATTAAACATGGTGCTGGTAGTTTGCTTCTTTGTGGATGCTTTAGTGCTCTTGGTCCAGGAAAGCTTGTTGTCATCAATGGAATCTTGAATTCGATGAAATATCAGGAAATTTTAGAAGAAAACGTTTTTCCTTCAGTTCAGGAGTTGCGAATGGGTCGCAATTGGGTGCTGCATCAAGATAATCCAAAACATAAAAGTAAGAGCACCATGAAATGGCTTCAACAAAAGAATTTCAAGCGTCTTGAGCGGCCCAGTTAAAGCCCAGATCTCAATTTAATAGAAAATTTATGGTTTAATTTGGAAATAGCTGTCCGCAAGAGGAACCATTCGAATCTGAATGAACTGCAACATTTTTCTTTAGAAGAATATGTTAAAATTTCTACTGAGAGATGTCGAAACCTCGTAGAAAGATACCCTAAAACAATGATTGAAGTCATTCAAGCAAAAGATGTACGCACAAAGTATTAAATAATCTTGTAAATAAATGCACGAAAAATTTTTGCATTTTAACTTCGTTTTATTTTCTTCAAATTCTTTGATGTTTTATATTATGTTAAAGTTGAACAAATTCTTTTATTTGTTAAATTTTTCCAAACGAACGCTAAACTTTTCATAAGTATCCTGTGCATGATATAAAACATAAGGACGACTATAACTGAAATATTTCTCTGTACAAATACTTATGAATGCCACTATACATATATAAAGGTACAGCAATACCCTCGTTATCGCGAAGGATGCGTTCCTAAAAGTCATTGCGAATAACGAATTTGCAAATATTTCCCCCATAAGAATCAATGTAATTAGTAGGGATGCGTTCCCTTACATACTACAATATAACTACATTGAGTGTAAAACAGTTAAACTAGCATTTACCTTTGCTGTGAGTGTCAATGGCGTACCGGAGCTGGCATAAAGAGAAGGAGAGGGTGAGGAGTTACTCGGGTGAAGAGGGGCCCATGGTCATCGGCCTCCCCACTCGAGACGGCACTGACACTGCTGCTGTAGGAACGAGGACTAAAAAGCCTATAGAACGCGGACTTAGAGTTTGAAAAAGTTGAAGTGGCAGCTACATTAGAAGAAAGGGGAGGATTTGGGGTGGAAAAATGCATGAAGTGTCGGTTAGCGAGCCATCTTCCTCTTCTCCTCCAGAAGCTCATAGTAGGCTCGAATGTCGTTCATAAAGTCGCGGATGACAGTGGTGCTCCTCTCAACTTTCGGGTCAATGTCCAATGCCATGTCCAGTGCCGTCTCGAATGAAGAAAGAAGCTTCCTTCCTTCTTTGTCTTCGCCGTCGGTCTCCTCGATGATCTGCTTCATGGTGCGGCGGGTGTAATAGGCCTTAAAGGTGGCGATAACCCCCTGATCCATGGGCTGCAGCAGCGACGTGGTGTTAGGGGGAGAAACACCACCTTCACATTTTCACACCAATCAATCATTGAAGGGGGATGGCCAGGAGCGTTGTCCATTAGCAGCAGCGATTTGTTGTCCAGGTTATGGCGGCGATTATGCTCGGTGACGAAGGGGAAGAAGTATTCGAAGATGTAGTCATGAGTGATAGACGTCGTCACCCACGGCGCAGCTTGAACCACCAAGCACAATTCGTCCAAGGTCGCAGACACACTAATTCACTTTGCGAATAAGCTGGGTATGCTTTGCGAATATCGAATATGGGTGTTTAAATATCAATTGCGAATAAGCGGTGTTGCGAATATCGGGGTTGCGAATAGCGAGGTATTGCTGTATCCCTAAATGGCCCAATTCCTCCTAAATTTTCGTCGGTGGTCATTGAAGTTACGTTCGCTTCTGCAAGTGTTGCCTTCAATTTTTAAATAATTACTCTTGCGTTAAAGTACCGAGGGTTTCTATTAAAAAGTTTAGAGAATACGCTTTTTTATCGTTTATAATGATTATTTTTTTCCAATTTCAATTAAAGAACTCGAAATCAAATTATTACTACAATACTACATCATGCTACCTCAGGATTGTACACACCCAGTTTTTTGTTTTAGGTTAAGTTAGTTTAATCAAACTTAACCTAACTTAGCCTAACCTAAATTGAACCCAAGAAACATCTACAACAAAGTAGTAGCTATTTTCCGTGTGAGAATAAATAAATAAATATATATACGAAGGTTGGTACAAAAGTAATGCCTCTTTATTGTATTTACGAACTGAAAAATAAGAGGCATTACTTTCGTACCGACCCTCGTATATATAATACCCTTTTATGAACGATGACTCGCATTTTTCAGTATTAATCAGTATAGGAAAGCTTATACACTGAAACATCCTTCGCCTGAAAAAACTATCAGTGTAATAGGGGTCTCTTTAATACCTCCATCCGAGTCTTTCGAGATGATGAAATTCCTTCAGTACGGCTCAGTATGGAAACTTTACACGGAATGACATCATAAAATAAAGGTCTTACTATACTCGTAAACATCAGCCATTAATTATATGACGTCGAAAAGGTCAAAAAAAAAAAAAAAAAAAAAAAAGGGAGTCCAGGATAACAAAATTAATAGGAAGTTAAAGAAGGGTTTCATTTACCGTATATTTTTTTTATCCCCCCTCCCTCGGCCCCTCCTATCTTTATTTTTTTGTGAAACAGAAGACGATCAAATGATCTGTCTAATTTCGAATTCCAAATATTGTAATTCGAGACTGGAATATGACCCCAAGTGGAAATCACGTGATCATCTGAGTGAACTAATTCATCCTTTGAGGACGCGAATTTCTTTGGTAAAACGCAAAAAAACAGTCTGGCATTAATTAACTCGAGCAAAATAGTATCACATGTCACGCTTACCCTTCAAAGGCTATAGTTATAATCTTCTTGTAAAATGGTTAGACTATTATTTAATGCCTATAAATTGCATTTTACTTTTGTTTCTTGGCTGTTCGGGAAATTGCTACCTGTTAGTGTCTAGTTACTTTTTACTATTTAGAGTTAGTTTTGGTGTTATAGTGACAATAGTTTGGTCTCCAATTTTCACACGAATACCTCTGGATAAAAAGGTGAATCAGTGACGTACACCAGATTAGAGACGCCGAAGGAAGATAAAATGAAGACATAGTCTCACCCTGTATAATAATAATAATAATAATAATAATAATAATAATAACACTGATAATAATAATTTATTTTACCTATTTCATGTTAATTTTCAGTTATTGTCAAGTATGAGAGCGGAAAATTTTAGTAATGAATACTGTATAGTGAATCACAAACTGAGAAAAGCTTTTTAATTAAATTAAACATACTCATATATTATACGGGAATATAATTTCTTTATAGCTTTATTGGATAAACTTCAGAGTGAAGATTAATTACGTAGCGATTAACTTCATGAAAACCGTTATGATTCCTTTACTCAATTAATACTGTAAGAGTTCCCAATTAATTAAATTAGATCAATCGAATTCTAATTAGTAATTGAGCGATTTGTAGAAACGTCAAGAAGCCAAAGGAATGATTTAGTTAAATTTCGTGAAACGTGTACACACACACACACACACACGTGTATATATATTGTTTCCTTTCAATTTTAGTTATTCTTTGGGTCTTTGGTTTCCAGAATGTTTACCTTTTTAATTTTTTTTAAAGCGAATTGAAAAGGAGGTTCGTCTGAGCCGAAAACGTTCTTTGTTTTATATTTTCTCTGCTGGTTTTAAGTTTTACTAATTTGAACTTATATATATATATATATATATATATATATATATATATATATATATATATAGGGTGATTAAAAAAGGTGTTTCCAGAAATAACGTGTTACCTAAATACGTCGTAACACCTTTTTGGATCACCCTGTATATTCAATAACGTAAAATTATCTCAACCGAATCAGGCGCAATTTGTGTATATTTTTCCTGCTTTAAGTAATAGAATGCATCTGGCATAATCCAGTAACCTAAACCGTATATCAAATAACATCCAAATTTTCGTAAAATGGTAGTTCGTTCGTATTCCATCACAAACACGTTTGATTTAATTCAATTTTGAATTGATCGATTTCATCCAATCCTCATTTTGGAACTTCAAATTTGTTTTACCTGCCCATATTCCATATTCATGGGCTTTCCATATACACACACACTGTGTGTGTGTGTGTGTGTGTGTGTGTGTGTGTGTATATCTATTGCTTCCATTACTTCGAGTGTGCGAGGGTTGTAAATCTCGTTAAATACCTCTGGACGACGCGAAAGTGTTAAGTGTTTCCTCGATCGTTTAAATATACGACAAGTTGTTTTAACTATGTTGTGCGATTGTAGCACTCGCGATTCCCCCTCAGGAGATCCTGGGTTCGAATCCTGGTGGAGCGTTTTTGTTTCATAGTGTGTGTATAATATATACACACACACATATATATATATATAAAATCATCGATGCATTCATAGTTTAATTGAAAGTATGAAGAATTAAACATCTTTTTACACATCATTCCGCCCATATGCCCATTTCAGGGTACCAGCAGCTCGCAGTAGCATTGTCAAGCAGTTAGGGGGTCAAAGTACTGACGAGGCTTTCGCACGTGGTTCATCACCACTGAAAGCAACAATGCTCCGTGTTAGTCTAATCCCCTGTTATTTAACCTTTTACGCACTATTACCCTTTAAGGTAGCCAACAAAACCATAATTACCCCCTTCCCTCCCTCCTCCCTTTTTAAATGGCAGATATGAGAAAAGGAAAATTAGGAAAGAATAACAAAATTTTAGTGGAACCATAACTCAACTTTTTTAGGGACAGTGTGGCCAGCTCGTTACCCCACGAAAAAGGCTGAATTATCCCTGGGTTAAATACCACTAGTCTAGTCCAAAGGACATCCATATCCGTATTCAATTGATTGCAATTTTCGTTAGTTTGTATTGCAGACACCCCCAGTCATTATCAGTCCTGGTGTGTGATTCTTCAGGAGCAAGACGCACCCCCAGTTTGTGTTTCTTCCATACATATATATATATTTTTTTTTTTTTATTAAAATTACCGAAGGCACTCATTAGCTGTACGGTGACCTAGGGTTGCCAGATTTTGATGACCGGATTAAAGGACACTCAAAACGTTTTCAAGCTGCCACTCCCAGATTCTCAAATATATATATATATATATATATATATATATAGAGAGAGAGAGAGAGAGAGAGAGAGAGAGAGAGAGAGAGAGAGAGAATGATGCTCCCAAAAATTTTTTTAAATGTTATAGGATAAATATTTATTTCAACATCTTTGATTTTTACTATATTTAAAATGTTCTTGAATATAGACGAGAGCAGTACCACTACTGTATCATTCAGCGACGCAGCGTATGGAAAAATAAGTTGTCGTACACATTTGTGGGGGCACTCCGCTTATTGCAGTAGAGCTCACAGAATTATCTATTGCGGCTACATAGAAATCAATGAGCCTACACTGTTATTAACTTATTAAGCCTTAACGATGCAATGATAATGGTTACCTACTCTGTCAAGGAACAAAACGCAAAAAAATACCTATGTAATTATAATAAATTTCTTAAAGGATTTATTATTTATGATTTTGAAATAGACATAAAAATAGAAATAAAGGACATATGCCGTCCTTTGACGCTTCAATAAAGGACAAGGACAAGAGATCGAAATAAAGGACGTCTGGCAACCCTAGCCGCCTGTACCTCGCAATATTCTACAAATAACAATTTGTTAAATTTTCAAAATTAGTTTACCATTAGTAAACAAATTTTCTTTGTCCATTTAAGTGTTTGAATAGCATCTTTATTTACTATGTCATTAACAAATGGGTGGGAGGAACCGGTTCTTGCATTCATTTTCCTATTTGTTCGTCTGAAATTTTTTTGAAATAAATTGGAACAGTTATCTGAAATACTTAAGTCTTTCATTCTATAAAATCTCTTAAACAACTTTCGTAATTTAATTCTGAATAAGTTACGCTTCAGTATTAATTCTGAAATGAGCTCACCAAATCGATATGTAACCCATGCCAAGAAGTTTCTGAACTTTTAAAAATAGGCCTAAGTTTGATTTAGTTCAATTATTATTAACATTTTATAGCAATGATTTGGGGCTACGTATTGGCTACGTTGCGACACCTCTTCCCGTTGGATGAGCGAGGTTAAGCGACGATAGATCTGTTCATTAATTCGATGGGTAATCCTACTCCGTGTTCTAATGATGTAGTGACCTTTAGATGGTTCGGATGCCACATAAAGCTGTAGGTTCTCTCCACCAGATGAGTTTGCCATTATTAAAGATGCTAGGGATGTTAATGTACTGTAACTGCTCACCCATGTTCCTAAAATCTCTTTTTGACATTTCACTTTTCCAAAACTATGTCGGAGTTTTGTTTATCAGTTTATGTACGGAATATCACATTCTATACGAACGTGATTCTTATATTCGGATCAGCTGTTTTGCACGAGGAAAACGATCCTCTGACAATGTTTTTGGCCTTTCTGATCTTGGCTCAGTGAGCGTTCATTTAATCATGTCCAACAAATATGTATACCAACAGCGAAATTTTCGTTCTTTGCTTTTAACTCATATTTTTTCGTAAAAGCGTGTCGAAGTACATCTTCAGTATTTGTTTTAATTTTATAAAATATGATTTCTGTTACAGCCAAAATGCCATTTTCATTTGGTACTTTGTCCAGTTGCCTGTTCTTGAAGAACAGACAGGGACAATTTTCATTTGAAAGAACTAGACCTACAAATTATTTACGTGGGATCCGAACTGCGGTTTCCTACATCGTATAAATGCAGAGGATGGTCACCCATCTATCCACTACTAATCGCTTAATTTCGCTTATGTTGCGGGAAGCGGTGGATGGAATGGCATGGCCACAACCTAACCGGTTATGTCAATAATAATCGTTTCAGGTTGAAGTGAAATCGTATCCAAATAATGTAAAATATAAAAATAATTAATAGTTGATTAGTTAATAATTAATAAATAATGTTACAATTCTTCAATGAAAGAATTATCCTAAAATAATTAGGATATTGCTTCCACCATCCAGTCTTATCCAAATGCAATACATTCAATCTTTAACGATTAAATCCTTCATCCTAATTTTTATAGTTAAATATCACTCCTCATTATCAACTTTCTCCGAAGCTCAGTGGGTAGCCCTGTTTCCCTATAAACGAAATGAGGACACAGGTTTGTAGTTCGACTCCCAATGATGCTGGCTAATGATAATAATCCAGGGAGCCAGCGCAATGGGCCGTGTTCGTCTGGCCTGAGTGCTGTGCCAGTTTCTGACCTTCCTGAATGAATATTAATCCGGTGTTATGTACTTTTTTGTTTTATCTCTTAATAAATTATTATTATTATTATTTCCATTTATTTTCTATTTATTTCCATTTATTTTCTATGAATGCCAAAGATTTTGGGTGAAAAGATTTCATGTTCCCAACATAGAATATTCACATATAAGAATTACGTTCACCGCATTACTTGTCATTAAATACAAAATCGAACGTAAGTCCCAATATTCTCTATAACTATGGATGGTATGTTTCGCTTGGACGATTATTTATCATTGTCTACTTTACATAATCTATTCTTTGTGAATGAAAATTGTTTCTCTTTTAAACTTTTAATTATTATTCTCAATTTTAATTAATAATTAATTAATTATATTTAAATTCTCTGATCGAAGTCAAGCTAAAGCTCGACTGGTGTTTTTTACTGTTTAATAATTAATAGGTTTTTAAATCATCGGATAACAACATTACGTAAAACCAATTCAATTACTTTCCCTAAAATTTGGGCCACGTTCAGTGTCATCTTTGATGAAAAATTAGATTATATAGGGTGTATACGCTAAAAGAGTCTCTCTCTCTCTCTCTCTCTCTCTCTCTCTCTCTCTCTCTCTCTCTCTCCCTCCCGTTTCTTCATATATATATACATACACACACACAGACACACACACAGTATATAATGTAATTATACAGTTGAATTCAATTTAAAAACGGTCCATTTCGTGTGAATTAAAATTTCAGTTTGGGTATAAAAATTTAATAACGAGATCAATTGAATTTTAAATTGAAATGAAAACAAAGAACAACAAATAAAAAAAAATTATTTTTAGTTATTTTACGAAACAACAACAACAACAACACAACAATAAAAACAATCCCACAACATAAAAAAACTATTAAAAGAAGAAAATCAAATTAAAATCAACAATTTTAAATTAAAAATAAATACAGAGTTTTACGTTTCTTTTCTCGTTCCAAGTCTTCTTAAATTAAAAGCTGCTATATTATTCCTATCTTTAAAATTGAGTTTTAGAGTGAAAGTCTTATATATATATATATAATGTCGTGGTTCGGACTTCACGCTGAGCGGTACGTCTAAGGTGGGACAGTATGCTTGATCTTTGTCAAAATGAACAATTCAGGCGTACATAGAACCAAAACTGAGGGACACTTAATATATATATATATATATATATATATATATATATATATATATATATATATATATATATATATATATATATATATATATATATATATATATATTGTCCCATAAAGCTGTATCTATATACATTTTCGTATACTATCATACGAAAGCATGTTGACCCTCAATGTTTAGACATGCTTCATTTGAAAATCCGAAGGCGGCGAGACCTTGCAGTAGAACAGCATACTGCTCACGTCGCGTGACAAACTATAGTGTAGTTGTTCAAAATGTTCACCATCGGCATCCACTGAGTTTGCAACATCTGACAACATGGCGCCACGCAAAGCTACACGTGTCCCCGCAAACATCAACAATTAGTTCTGTGTTGGAGTTCCCAGGACTCCCCGGTAGTTCAGTGCTGTTGGACTCAGGGCAGTGAGACTACGAGTTCGCTCCCTGCTGCTGGCGCCTGGGTTGAGTTGGACCGGCCAGTCACCATATTAATGTTCGGACTCAGGTAACCCTTGGGGCAAAATGAACCCAATACTGTGGGGAGATGAGTTCCGGATGTCCGAATGTTAGAATGGTCGAATGGCAGCGGGTATTGCGGTCTATACTGTGTCCATTAACACCCCACAGAAAATGAATCTAGTAAAATTTGAAAAGCGTTGTGAATATTCCTCTTATCCACGTTGCCCAATCTACTGCCTTGAAAAATATTCATAAAAAAAATCCTCGTACATCGTGCTGCAAATGCGGGGAAAGCCATCTTCCTTGAAAAACACTTGTTTATTGCCATACACGTTCTCAGGAGATTGAGGAACCTGTCACCTGTCGCTGTATCATGAAGAATGGCGTGATAAAACAGCAGGGAGAAACACTAATTCACACTGTGACCACTGGTAGGTTTACTTCCTTTTCCACATGAAAATGAAAGTTTTCAGTATCCCAGTATACAATAATTGTGTCTACTCACAGTTTCGCTCAACTTAAAGTACGTCTCGTCTAACCACACAATCATGTCCACGAATGCTGAGTTGTGGTGCGTTCTATTTAGAAATCACCCGCAGACTTCAAGCCTTTGGTTTGGCTCATTTTCATTCACTGTCTATAAGAGATGTTGACTGAACAGTTTCCAATTTACATCTCGCAGAATTCGCTCGAAATTTGACTGTCTTATCCTAAACAAACGAGCACATTGTTGTCGTCAAACTGGAGTAAATCAATCACCCTGGAACAGGGTGGCCTCCCAAGCGAAGCTTCGAAATTCGATTCGATTTCTAGAAGACCGATTTCTACTAATTTCAAATAGTGCACCGTCATTCTCTGTTCTCTATTTTTTTCATTTACTGTAACATCTCATTTATCTCATTTATCTGTTAACTTCATTTGAAAGTTTGTTCAATAATCAAGTCTTTTATAGCAAGATTTCTGCTCCAAAAAGGTCAAGAAGAAAAGTTAAGTTGTGCAAGAACACGTTTGTTTTCATTCTTCAAACATTCTTCTCACTCATGTTCAAGTACACTTTTGTTCTCAGGAAGATTTACTTTTCTAATCCTTACTGATCATGTGTTGAAGTACACTACTGTAAAAAAAAAAACCTTTTTTCCATAAAACTTAGCTTTTATTTCAGTCTACATACCCTAGATACTATGCACTGCCTGATTCGATTCGATTCGGATATTTCAGGATGATTTGATTCGATTCATGAGAGAATTTTAGATTTGCAGGTCCCTACTCCCAAAGTGTTTTACAGACATCCTGCACGATGTTTTCGGCCACGAATTAATTAGTCCATCAATCGTACGATTGTGAAGCAGGTTTGTGGTGGTGATCAATACTGACATTTCCATTTCCTCTGCAAAATTCTCAAATTGCCACTACTTCGGTATCTGCTTGCTCTGGTCAAAGAACAACCTCACGCTCGCCATTTTGGTCACACAATTAAAACAGTGGCGTCAGCGGTATGTTGTTGAGTTGCAAGGTATCGCCATCTGAGGGCTTTTGAAATACAGCAAACAAACTGTTATCCGACCCTAATGGAACGTGGAGATGGTCGGACATCCGAAAAAGTCGGATACCTGGATGGACTGTTTTTAAACAAATTTACCCAACGGCTTCTTTCTTGTTCATTCTTTAGTTTTGTTAGAATTACAAACTGCTGTTAGACTGTAGCGATCTGAGCATGGGCAGACAGCGAACACAGCTCCCCTAGTGACCAACTCATGAACTACCAAGGTCGAATAACCGAAAATAAACCGATCTCGGCTTATATTGAAAAAGTCGGATAACTGAACAAGTCGGTTACCTGGAGGTTGGATAACAGGTTGTTTACTGTACGTCTAAACTCTGATTGGGAACATACCTTTGTATGGTATGCACTATGCATATACATCTTTTTAACACATACACTAATATATATATATATATAAGGCCTTCCGAAGCAAAAGTAGCACAAGCGCCATTTTTTTTAATCGTCAGAAAACGCGTTGAAAGTTATGCGACCTTCGGACAGATAAAACACATTATTTTTCGCGGGACTTTCGACCATACAAACATTGGCGTTTCTGCAATTCATCCATTACCATATGATAGTATACGGTCTGAAGAACCTCTCAGTGGGTATAACTCATTTTTGCCCCGGATGGCGCTTGTGTTACTTTTGCTTCGGAAGACCTCATATATATATATATATATATATATATATTATATTATATATATATATATATATACCGTACAAAAGTTGAGATGAAATGATATTTTTATTTTTAAATTAAAATAAATAAATAAATCAAAAGTATTATATCCTTCCTTAATTAAATGGTTTACACCTATCTCGTATTCAAAATGGCCACGCGATCATTTTTTTAGCTCAAGACCAATTATAGAATAAGGACAAGTGACAATCCCAAGTAAAATTAAATCTAAATATTAGTTCAAATTTTAATTGTTCACAGTAGCAATTATAACAAAGGATGGGCGGGCAGGGAAGTCAAGGAGGGGGGATTCGAAAAGAGGGAGTCGTATCATCAAATGCTGTATGGTGCATTCGGTTCTTGGTTGAAAGCTGATTCATTGAATCTTGCATACATGTTACAGTTTACACCGTAATCCACTTAATAAATAAATAATAAATCACTCGACTATGTAAGGGATTGGGTCTGTGACTGTAATTATTACTTAAGTTTACAGTATTCACAAATTACTATTATTTCATTACTAATTAGTAATTATAGTAATGAACATTCTTGGTGGGGAACGCATGAATTAGGTTTTGTCCCGGACGCCAAAAGCGCTATGTTACACCCCTCTGATTGTTCATTCATTCACAACACCTAAAATTTACAGCGATCTAATATGAAATCTATATGGATTCCTGCATGATGTAAATTTTAAATTGTCTATAAAAATAATTTGAGGGGTCCCGCGTCTTAAGGTACCTAAGCGCCAAAATTAAAATTCGCCAGAAATCGCCTCCAAAGTATTACACCTCCATAGAGGTGAAAAAAAGTAGTTCGCTTTATAAGGTTTTTAACCATACTTCTAGTGTCGTAAGGTCATTGTAACCCAAACCACACGATAGAGGAAGGGTGAAAATAGTGATATCCATCAAAAACACGTTTTCGCCTGTGGTGACGCCTAGGTACCTTAAGACGCGCAACCCCTCAAATATGAACTTACGTTGTACATATGATTCACATTTAAAATTACATTCACAAACCACATTTAAATTTATGAAAACTGAAACGTAACTTAAAAACTGTAATTTTGAATAAATGAATTTCACTTTTTTAGTGTGAAAAATGAGGACGATATATTTAGTTCAAGATTATTTGGACACAGTAAAGAAATGTTTGGACATCGTGTAAATATTTTCTAGAAGAAATGAGTGAAGCAAATTGTATACTGTTTAAATTAAAAGCTGAATTTTAAGACTGAATGAGTGAAAGGAAGCAGCTTTATACAATGTTCACATTGATCCTAATGACCTCAGGGAAAATGGGGAAGATCTGTTTTGTTTATCCCGTTTAAATTCTCATTTTTGCACCTCAGTGCCATTCACATTCATGTATACGAACGGAAATGAGGAGAATTACAGCCAACTTCTTGCTATCTCCATTCCCATTCGCGATCCGAAAGTAGGAATGATCCAAGTAGGAATTGCAGAGTTGGAATTTGGGAATTTCCAGATTTAGAAAAGGGTAAAAAGAGGGTTGTGCCTCAAATGGGGCCCCGAGTGATATTTTCTATTAAAAATATATCTTAAAGTCGGAGATCATAGAGTGGAAATAGGAATGAATCGATTTGAGAATTGCCTCTTTTGAGATTCCCACTTTCGGATCTCTCTCTTTTGGACAATGACAAAAATGGGAATGACCGAGATTGGAAACGGACCCACGAAGGGTTGTCAACATCGTTTTTAATGAAAATCTGTGGGTAACTAATTAAATCACAAACAGTTCTTTTTATGAGAAACTAATGTTATCAAAAATTTTCCTTGGATTAGGAGTCATCCCATAAAACTAAATGGTATGATCCACATTCTTTGAATTTTGATCCGATTGATCAAGCATGCTGAAGAAGGAAAAGGAAGAAAGATTTGCTACCCTTTATCTCGAAGTAATTCAATATTTTCTCAAAGATTTTACGCTACAGGTGACGTAGACTGATCCACCTTCTCTTGGGTCAACTGAATCACTGTGAATAGGGTATTAAAATAGGTTTCTGTACTCGAGAAACCCCATATGTAAATCATACAAAATCATTAGAGAAGTTTGGGTTCTTCATAAACTTCCGATACTATTTGGTACAATATTAATTAATAATGACGTAGGATTTAATTATATATTTGTATGATTCATTTTTGGATTCGTAAAGAGCAAACATCCGCGCAATTCCAGGTCACGTCCAAAAATGTCTGGAATGACGTAAATGGGACCAATACGCATGAGCAAAGGACGCAGCCTCAAAAGAAATTACACGAGAACTTTTATTTTAAAATGTTTGAATGAGAAAAGGACGAAATTCTACATTTACGTGAAAGAGCTTCTCAACGAACTGCAACGAACCTTAAAAAAGTTTATAATCCCTTAAAATCATATCTTTTTTAAGAGTTTACGAGTCTTTTTTCACGAAATGGCAGGCAAATGTTATTTTGGCTTAATTAAAACTTGTGGCGCATGCGTCAAAATTGTAAACGCAGTTATAGAAGTAATATACATTTAATTTCTTAACCCTTCAACGCCGGAATTGTTTGTAGTTAAGTTATGAATGCGCGTATTTGAAACGTTATCAATATGTAGCTTCGTCCTTTTAAGGTTAAGAAATTAATATTGTATATACATATTATCATGAAAATGCACTAAAAAATAAGAAAGTAAACATTGAAATCTTTGTGTGGTCACCACGAACATTTCAAATCATGTGGTCATCAAAAACTTCTGTTAAACTTAAACACGTCTCGATGTGCACTTGACAATTAGAACACAATATATATACAGGATGTCCCATAAATCCGGCATCATAGGAAAATAATAAAAAAAGGCAAAACAAAAGCTTTTATTTACAGAACGTGCTCAATATGTCCACCATTGTTTTCAATACACAAATTCAGACGTAATACCCAGTCAGCAAGCACACGGTGAATGATGTCAGGAGTAATGGTGTTACATGCCCCAATAATGCGCTGCCGCAAATGTTCAACACTCCTAATTTTCTCTGCGTATACCAGCGCTTTCAAGTGGCCCCAGAGATAAAAATCTAGTGGCGTGAGATCCGGGCTTCTAGCTGGCCTCTCCACAGGCCCTCGACGTCCTATCCAATGACCAGGGAATTGTTGGTACAGGTATTCCCTTACTTGGGTGCTGTAATGTGCAGGAGCGCCGTCTTGCTGGAGACATGTTGGGAAATTTCCTTCTTCGTTCAAGACACTGGGAAATGCTTCTTCCTTGAGCATACGTAGGTAGGTGCCTCCAGTGACATGTTCATCGAAAAAGAGGGGGCCTATGATGCGATCCTTCCAAATGCCACACCATACCATCACCCGAGATGCACCTTTTTCCTTTGAAGAGGTATACCAGTGAGGGTTGTTTTGAGACCAGTAGCGGATGTTCTGTCGATTTACCTCACCATTTCCATAAAAAACAGCCTCGTCACTGAACAGAATGGTGGACGGGAAATTGGCATCCCGAGCATATTGTTCCGTAGCCTATTCACAAAATTCCATCCGCCGGTCGGGATCATCTTCGCTTAATTTCTGTAGGATCTGAAGTTTATATGGATGCCATTTGTGAGCCTGAAGAATGCGATGGATGCTACTTTTCGACACTCCTGTCTCGGCGGACAATCGCCGAAGAGACTTATTGGGACTTCTGTTAAAATGAGCCAGGACAGCAG
This sequence comes from Bathynomus jamesi, assembly GCA_023014485.1. Classification (NCBI taxonomy): domain Eukaryota; kingdom Metazoa; phylum Arthropoda; class Malacostraca; order Isopoda; family Cirolanidae; genus Bathynomus; species Bathynomus jamesi. The sequence goes on along the minus strand of JAJOZX010006050.1, from coordinate 141,383 downwards.
TCGCTGTATCATCGTCAGTGGTTTATCTTCTATAGATCCTGTTTCCTTAAACTTTGCAACAAGTCTGCTAAAAACAACTCTGTGTTATTGGCTCGCGATCTGGATGCAGTCTGTTAAATTCAGCAGCGGCCTCTTTGACTCCGATTTCCATGAGTAGAATTATTTGGAATCGTTCTTCCTTGCTCACAGACATTATGGCCTGTAGAGAGAAAAATATGAATTATGGTTTGTAGAAATAGAAAAATATGAATTTCTCCTATGATGCCGGACTTATGGGACACCCTGTATATATATATATATATTATATATATATATATATATATATATATATATATATATATATATATATAATAACAAATAAGTAATTATGTATTAAATTCATGTAAAATCATTTACAGAAAATGTATATATATAAACTGTTAAAGCAAAACTGTCACAAGAAGCTTAACTGCAATGAGTGGAAGTTACAATAAGATTTTTATATGAGAAGCAAACTTGATATTTTTATTTTGACAAATCGTGCGTTTTGGCATCACTTAAAGTTAAAAAAAAAAACTTTAACCCTTTAAGCCCTGAATTTTTTGTAGGGTTAAGCTATGAATGCGTGTATTTGAAACGTTAGCAATTTGTACCAGTCGTCCTTAAAGGGTTAATCCAGTTTGTTTGAAAGGAGTCAAATAAATAAATTTCGTTTACTTCAATTATTGGCTTTTGAATAAGTGATAAAGCGAAGGTTTTCAGTGAAGTCTTTGTAGCAACGAGGCGAGTTTTCTTCAATTCGTACTTGGCCTATAAAATCAGCGAGTTCAACAACAGTTTTAGAAAAAGCAAATTTGGTTACAACACCACCCACAATACATGGAAGACTATTTGGTAACTAGGACGTATAGTGAATTCGGCCATGTCACGCTGACGACAATAATTTATGTTGCAAAACAAAAAAAAAAATGGTTGAAATAATTGTTTTGGATTGTTGTCACTGAATAATAACGTTATTCAAGCACAATATTTTCCTATGCACAAACATTCGTTAAAATCTCTTTGGTCCCTACATCATTTGAACGCAGAAGTAGGGGGGGTTACCCATTCAACAAATGAGCAGTTCCATTGTCGCTAAATTAACTTTCCTGATGTAACGTGAAGCCGTGTCGCGACGTGGCCACACCGAACATTCGTTGTTCAGGTTCCACGTTAAGCTGTATAGGTCACCTCTGGTAGTACGACCCCGTTAGTTCTTAGTACACGGAGAAAAAGCTATAGTTAAATAACTAAATACTCGCACACAATACCAAATAGTTGATCCAACCATAGTACAGTATATGGGTAATCCATCTGTATTACATTTGCATTAACCATACTCATTGTTCTGGTAAAAAGTTAAATACAGGATGGTCCAACTGTCCTTATCTATTTTGCTGAAATAATGATATTTCTATTTTATTTTCTCCAGGCCATAGATAATAATGGATGTACAAGAACGTGTGATGGTAGTAACATTACGTATCCAAGGGAAGCAGTGCAAAGAAATTCGAGAAAAATTCGAAAGAAAATTTCACAAACTCGGACCTACAGACAAAGCAATTCGCGAGCTGGTATAATAAATTTAAAAGAACAGAGTCTATTCATGATGAGACAAGATCTGGACGTCCAGGTATCTCTCAAGAAAATGTCGAATTGGTGAGATGCCTTTGAAATAAATCCTAGAATGTCAAATCGCACAGTATCACGTACACTGAACAGTGAGCACACCAAAAACGACTGTTCTAAGGATTTTAAAATTAACATTAAAAAAGAAAAGTTACCATATTCAAGTGCTATATGAGTTACACGAAGAGGATTATCCAAGACGAGCCGCCATGTGCACAGAATTGATCGAAAAAATTTATATCGAAAACTTATTACCACATTTTCTTGAGCGATGAGGCGACATTCCACACATGCGGAAAAGTTAATCAACATAATTGTCGTATCTGGGCTAGTAAAAAAACCAACCTAGTTTTACAAATGGAAGAGATATTCTCCTAAAGTTAAAGTCCGGTTGGGTATGGCAAGATCTAAGATTTACGGACCTTTATGCTTTGCAGAAGCTCGGTAACGGGGCCAATTCATCTCGATATGCTTCAGCAGTTTTTTCAACCCCAGCTTCGTTCAGATGGCATTCTCGACGCTGTTTTCTTTAAACAAGATGGAGCTCCATGTCACTGGAAACATCGTTCGGACGTACCTTGATGAGATCACCATTAGACTTCTTTGCGTGGGGCTTTATAAAGTCTGATGTTTACAAAACAAGAGTCATAGACCCGCAGGATCTGCGAACCCGCATCGTCGCGACAGTCGTTAAAATAACCTCAGAGATGTTTGAGAATGTGTTCCGCAATGCAGTGGACAGATATGAGATTTGCGGAGACACTGATGTTGCTCACGTCGATTCTTAGACCTAAGCTTGAGAAATAAATATACATCTAATTATGTTATTACATTTTTAACCTAAAATACGAGTACCATTATTTCAGCAAAATAGATAGGGACTTTTGGACCACCCTTTAGTGCAATCAAGGAAAAGTTGGATTGACCATTTAGTACAGTGTGCGAATAGTTAATCATATGCTTAGTTGTTTCAACCAAGGATTTTTTTCTCAATGTATGGCAACAACAACGGCAACAACAACTGTTCTTTCAGTAAGTCCATAATAACCCATTTCAACTCTTCCTTTTCAGGTACGTGAAAGGTTGTCTTCAGAGTTGCGCCGATGCTGATGGTTGTAATAAGGCAACAACTCCTTCAAGACACTTTTCCACTCGAAATTACCTTATTTTAATTTACGTTCTCGAATTCTTAATTAAATAACGTTCTTTTCTTTCACTTAATTTAATACGAAATGATATTATTTAACGTTCACCAGTAACTGATATATATATATATATATATATATATATATATATATATATATATATATATATATAAATCAAGGTTAACCAAAGTTATATACGAGTATATGGACGATATCAGTGTCACGAGTAAGTCGGTTAGGATAAATATTACATATACAAACCAAAATATTTATCACACGCCTTCACGTTTCGTCAAAAACCAAACTCTCTCCTCAAGACTCGTGTAGGAGGTTCTCTGCGTGCTTGTTAATTTGTGTGGCGAATATGAAGATGTTTCTACCGAAAAGTCTGTAATTCTCCTAAAATTTAATGCATTCCTGGTTTCGTTTCGTTTCTCATATATATATATATATTATATATATATATATATTCCAATTTCTTTCTTAATGTTATTTCAAGGAGAAACTTAACAAAAAAAAAATAATTGGCAAAGTTTTTAACTTTCATTCTCTCGTGTTTAAGAACCATGAATTATAGTATATATATATATATATATATATATATATATATATATATATATATATAATGATGCAAACCACAAGGAAAAAGGGGTTTTGCATCGTTTATTTATTTCACGTGTTTAATTGTGAAATATATATATATATATATATATATATATATATATATATATATATATATATATATATATATATATAAAGTTATTAAGGTTTTAGTTAGCTAATTCTTTACTTCAGTATTAATACCGAAACAATAGTGTTAAGATATATCCTTTTATGTGAAGAGAAATTGTCAACATCTTGCCATGTTCTGATTGGTCAGTTCAGTTGGCAAGATACGCACAGCTAGAATTTCTACGAATTTTAGGTTTAGGGCCATGTCTGCTGAAATATAAGGCAATATAGAGATATTTATATTAACCCGTTATAGGGAATTGGGTAAAACCATTTTGAAAGTAAGCCCTTGACGTAACAATGAACGGGGACCAGAAACTTTACCTTTCCATCCAAAAAACGATTTTAGAACAACAATAAAGAATCACACTCTCTGTATTCAAAAGGTAAAAGACAAAAATAACGCTCTTTTTTTTTCTTTTTTTTTTTTTATATTGACGAAAACGTTTGAAAATCGTCCTTTTTTTTTTCAGTATCGTAAAATCTTCTTATCGTAAAAAAAAAGATTAAACCGAAGTGAGTGAATCTTTAATTAGTTCCTGCGTTTATACATGATACGTAAATTCCCCCCCACCCCCCCAAATGATGTTAGGTTAAATTAACTAATATATATATTGATTTTAACATTAAAAAATTTGGATAATATCATAATTTAACTTAAGTAACAGTTAAAATCGAGTTAAAAAATTAACTCGAATGATCGAGTCGAACCTACACTTTTTCATTAATTTTAGTTAATAATAATAATAATAATAATAATAATAATAATAATAATAATAATAATAATAAAATAATATATATATATATATATATATATATATATATATATATATATATATATATATATATATATACACACTAAAGGTTAACATTAATTAACTGAATACAATTTCACAAATTCAGAAAAAAAATAATATCATTATTGCACGATTTTGTAAATTTGCAAACTGTGAAAAAGTAAAATATTCACACAAGTTGAGTGTATATATATATATAGAAGAGAAGTACAATCTTCATAGTTTACTCTGAATATCACGGTCTATAAATTATGACAATATATATATATATATTAGTTGAATCAGTGCTAAAGAGAAATAATTTCAGTATTACTGAATTAGTATTGTAATTATTTAATACAAACTCATTGATAGTACTTTAGTAAGATCAATAATTATAAACAGAAATAGTGCCTTTCTATATGGTAGATGTAATTAACAAATTGATCATGTTAATTACAGTTAAAAATTCGTTATGTGAATTTTAGTTTTTATATCTAATTTTGACTGTTTTTCCGGTTTTGAGATTCTTGGCAAATTTTCATCTCTGAGCGTTTGTAAAATTATAAGACGAAGGCTACAGTTTTAACTAAGTTTATTTAACATAACTGTAAATATGCTGGGTTCCCGTCTTTCCGATAACTCAGTGGTCTCAGTGTTGGACTCTGAACAATGGTGAGGCTTTGGGTTCACTCCCGGCTGCTGCTGCTGCTGCTGCTGTTGCCTGGTTTGAGTTGTGTCGGCCACTCAGTCTGTTGAACCTCGGCCTTAGGTGACCTTTGGAGCATACTCACCCCACGAAGATGTGGAAAATGGGTTCTGGATGTTGCCTATTTTTTTATAAATATAATGGTAACGTTTCAGCTCTATACAGTAGCCACCTTCAACTCAAATTTACGAAGTTTACTTGGTTGCAGATACTAAATTATTTGTCAACAAACTTATGGTTATACCAACCATTAAAATTTGTTACCATAAAAGTAAATATGGTTATGTGGAATCGTTCCATGGATGGTATAACCATTTGGATTGGTTGGCAGATATTTAACCCTATATTTGGTTGTTGCAACCAAACATTTTTCAGTCTGTAAACTGCGTTGCGGTTTATACAGGGAATTTTGTACGAGAAAAAGAAATTGATTAGGAAGATAGAGAAATTCCTGTGGGAAAAATCCGTTTCTTACTGATATTTATCGTTAAGAAACAAAGTTTCACGGGAGGACTTTTTCAATTGACTGTTTAGACTTCCCATTACTAAAGGAAATAATTATTTTTTAATTATTAGTTGAGATGTATATTATATTATATATATATATATATATATATATATATATAATGTGAACATAATTCAAACTGAGAAGTTTGACAGAAATTTATTAGAAGTGGTGCGTTACTCTCCAACCAAAAATATTGGTTTTTAGATCTGATGGAGTCACTCTTTAGATTGGGGATTTTGCGTAACTTTTTACTGTTTTTTAAAGGATTTGGAGTCACTTCACTACTCTTTTTAGGGTCCGTGCGTCACTTTTGCCAAACTTTTCACACTGGAACATAACTACTTTTTTTGCTAGCGTTCTAAAATAATTTTACAAAGCGTGAAGACCAAGAGGAGAAATTTAATCAAGTCTCAGGATGGGAGAGTCGATCCAAAAAAGTCCTGTCTTGAAATTTAACGTTTCTTTTTATCCGTAAGAAATATCGCATTTCAAGACAGAACTTTTTGGATGGACTGTATAAGAACAGTCGAAATTAATTACATTGATTCCACAATTAAAAAAGACTAATTTACCTTTAGAAAGCACTAATTTTTAACGTTGATTAAGTAATATATTTAATTCATAGTATCATTATAATAATATTGAATAATGCAGTTAATTGTAAGTCAAATATTAACTTAGTTTATGAGTAATTATGATTAGATTATGTATAGTATTTATTAAATATTTATTTAATATTGTGTGTGTGTGTGTATATATATATATATATATATATATATATATATATATATATATATATTTATTTAATACTTTAAGTATTTTTCAAAGTATTTATAAATGAAGTTATATATATATATATATATATATATATATATATATTGTAATTTTTGTTTTAGGATTCTAGGAATTTACATCATGTATATTCATATATATCTGTATATTAATAGGATATATGAATATTAGTGTTATTATTAAATACTATATTTATACATACAAAAAATTAAAAATTATATATTATCACCGATTATTCATTGTCTAAACAATAAAAAATGATAAATTTTATACGTTGGTTTGATTTCCTCGGCAAAATTGTGAAGTTACAGTACTGGAAGTGGCTATCTCTCAGATGATTCATTCTTCCATTCTGGGGGTTGGTGGCCCTCTTTTATACCCGAACACACACACACACACACACACACAATTTAAATGATCTCTCCTAAAATATGAAGAAATTATGCAGTCGAGTAATGTTGTAGTCGTTGAGATGAAATGATGCAGTTGAGAAATGTTGCAGGCATTGAGATGAAATGACGCTCACGTGATGTTCTTTATTATGATAAATAATACTCACTCTCACCAAGAAGTGGCGTACACGAGTTTTGTGGTGCAGTAACGTTTCAGCCTATCCTTGATAATACTATACTTTCCTCTTATATGAGTAAATGTTTACATTAAATATAAATAAGTACGCATGATTTGAATGCATTGTACGGTATCTCCTTTCAAGATTATTTTTCTAACGTTTCTATATCTCCTCTTAAAATACTTTTTCCAGACAGCATCGGATGACCAGAGAGAGAGAGAGAGAGAGAGAGAGAGAGAGAGAGAGAGAGAGAAGCATTTCCCTGCCTTATACTTTACTGCTAATGCTTTTACACAGACTATACTGTAAATAAGGGTATATTTGAGATGTTTATTTTTATTTCAGTTTTAAACTTGGTTTTTTTCATGAGCTTTCCTGGAGTGGATTCTCAGGTTTCTCTTAGTACTGTACAGCCAGTATAGGTAAACGCTACAACTCTGTGATATAACAACAAATACAGTAAATTAAGTACTCCGTCTAAAGTACTACTACTACTACAATAATAATAATAATAATATTAATAATAACTTTTTCCACCCTAATTTCTTTCTAACCTATTAGTGCCAATGAGTAGAATTTACTACCGACAAAATTGTTTGTTATTATTGCATCACTTTTTCTTGAATTCACGTGATCTTCGGTATGAGTCATTGATATTTAGATTGCGTCATATCAATGACTCACACCGAAGATCACGTGAATACAAGATAAAGTGATGCAATAATGACAAACAATTTTGTCGGTAGGAAATTCTACCAATGGGCACTAACGGGTTAACTTTCCAATGTAATTTTAACTCTTTTTGTTTTGGACAAAAAGAGAGATTGATCGACGCTCAATCGAATAATCGTTAATGTAATCTATTAAAGATCAAAATAAACAAACATATTCAAAATGAAGAAAGAAAAAATAATATATATATATATAATGGAAATGATATCACCAGGATTCGAACACGAGACCTTTTGAGAAGAAAACCAAAGCGCTACCAGCTGGTGGGGCGTGGTTCGGATTCTACGTTAAACTGGAGGTCTAAGATGGAGTGACAAGCTTGACCTTCGTCAGAATGAACAATTCGGGCGGAAGCAAACCCAAGGTTAATCAAGGTTTTATATATATATATATATATATATATATATATATATATATATATATATGAAAATTATTTCACGAAAGTAACACGTGAATAATATATATGATGAAAATAACCACGAAGGAAAAAGGAAACACAGAATGGTGCTCAAGCGCTTTCGTCTAATGAGTGTTTCTGAGGATGTTATTAGACGAAAGCGCTTGAGCACCACTCTCTCTCCTTTTTCCTTCGTGGTTATTTTTATCATATATATATATATATATATATATATAATTACGAGGTTTACGAGTCGAAATGGTTTATAAGTGATGTTTAATTACAATATGATATATGTTCGATAATGTTCGAATAATAAAATTAATAGTATGTACACTTAATCAAAAAGCTATCTTAAAATAATTAAATTGAATGAAACTACATTAGCCAACGGTGCGCGACTTCTGAGACACCCTGTATAATCGACCTTTTTTTTAAATGTTCACCGAACGCTCCATGTTCCTGCGAGATTTGAAAAAAAATAATGTAAATCAACTTATTTTTTGTACAATATCTAATTCGAGCATCAAAAAATCTATAAATATGTATAAACTTCGAATAATTATACATGAAAGTTTGCCAGAAATACTTTGCCTCCAAATATTTGTTGAAAGAGCATCGGATAACGCCCAGAAATGATTCTCGTCTGTATATATATATATATTTTAATATATTATTTTTACTTCATTTTCATATATATATATGTGTGTGTGTGTGTGTGTGTATATGTATATATAAGGTCAAGCTTGTTGCTCCACTTTAGACTTACAGCTCAACTTGGAATCCGAACCACCACACACCATGAATGGTCAGAAATTACAAAGTCCTTGCCCAGACTCGATTTCACGACATCCCGATCAGCAGCTCAGCGTCTTAACCACTAAGCTACCCAGGGTACCCATTTATCTACTAACCAATTTTTATTGTGTGGAAGGATGAACAGCTGGGTTTGCTGCTCACCGCCTGCCGTTACAAGAATCGAACCCGGGGCCGATGGATTCGTAGCCAGCGATGCTGACCACTACACCACACACATTATATATATATATATATATATATTCGTTCACTGGATGAGAATATATATATATACTGTATATATATATATATATATATATAATATATATATATATATATATATATATATATATTTATTCGTTCACTGGATAAAAGAGTTCGTCAGACTACACTTTCACGAATATTTTTATTGGTAGTTTGTAAATACGTCTAATTCTTGCCTTCAAATGAAATATTTTAAATAAATTTATTACAATAATTCAAGGTCGAATCCATAAGTTGGAGATACATAACTTCTTAACCAACAACAAACTTGGAATGTTCATGGAATTGTCGGAAAACGGACTACATCATGTCCATATTTTAACACCGATTTTCAGTATTGAGCAGCGGAGTTAAGAGACGTTGTTTCTGGGTAGTTATATTTGATGGGTGACTATCCTCCGCATTCGGGTGACGTAGCGACCCGCAGATATTTTGGATTCCACGTTAAACTGTTTTGTTTCCCCTCTGTCATATGACCTTGGCTGCTGCCGCTGCTAGTACGAAGGGTGGATCGTTTAAGTAATGAAGATAGCCAAATAACCTTAATAACTATAGCTGGTACGTCACTCTATACCCGAAAATGGGTTTATAAATATATGAACTATACTTAAGTATTCTATATAAAAACATCCGAAGTAATCTCGAAGAACTGAAAAATAAAACTAAGTTTGTTTGTAATCTATTTTTCTTAGGAATTTCGGGTAAGAATTCATAGAATTTGAACTTTGTTTCAGATTTACTTTGTTTGACTTTTGAGATATACAGAGTTTTCTCGAAATCTCTGGCAGTAACTTTCATTAACAAATTCTAAACTTAAATACACAAATATATAAAAAAAAAAAAAATTCTATAACTAAAGTATATATAAAATTACATTTATATATAAGAATGTATTTTGATTTCGCATTATAGACTTTCTATACGCATTATATACGGTTGTTCACAATTAACCTATGCAGTGAATTATAAATTATATCATAGATCTTGTTAAAATGCTCTTTCGATGCTATAGCACTTAAAGCAAACTCAAAACAGTTGTGTACGGGACCGATGCACCCCGTATAGACGAACGAAAAGCGGAACATTCTCTTATCATCACCGCAACATACAACCGCAGTGGAGCTCTTAAATGCAAAAAACTTCACTTTTTTCTACGTGAAGGTCAAAATATGATAATAAAAACCCACTCTAATAGACAGAGTTTATTTCCACAACAGTTTCGATGCCCACTGGCATCCTCTTCGGGTGGATACAGAAAAACGAATGTTTCGTTTTTCTGTATCCACCCGAAGAGGATGCCAGTGGGCATCGAAACTGTTGTGGAAATAAACTCTGTCTATTAGAGTGGGTTCTTATTATCATACAGTGGAGCTCTTGTTTCACAACATGAACCAACGCGTCTAACTCTCCTTGAAGGTGAAAGGATATTGTATTTTCAACATTGTTTTCAATTCTCTCACAACTCGTTTTTTGTTATTTTCACTACACTAAGTTATTCTTTAATAAAGGGTTGTCATACACGTAATAAAGTTCGTAATTCACTGTACATTTTCTTTTTGCCCACCCTGTATATCCATAAAGAATCGTAACCTTTATGTATAAGGGGTTTCCCTCCTACTGAAGATTAAGGAGGTTAGGTATATACTGTATGTTTATAACGTATATGATAACGCTATACTTTTATTACCGTAAAATGCAATAAAGGAATTGATATTAAATTTGATGTAAATAAAATTGCCGTGCAGTTGCTCGTTCAGTAAACTTCAAATACGGCGATGCAACATATGGCTATGGAGGATTATAATATATATATATATATATATATATATATATATATATATATATATATGACTTGTTCATAACTAATATTTTCACCGGAAGAACTTGTGTACCCATAAACTTGTCTAAGCAAAACATGCAATAGTTTTACTATAAAGGAAGTAACAAGGAAGGATTGCTGAAATTCACGAAAATGTTGGTTTGCAATACAGTGTGTGTGTGTGTGTGTGTGTGTGTGTGTGAAATTGAAATTTCTTATGCATTAGTTTGTTGACGGAAGTTCAAACGGGGTTTTAATTTATATATATAGGCCTATATAAAAAGAAAGAAATACAAGCAAACAAACTTTTCTTTGTATTTAAAAGTAGTTTGAAAACAACGTTGCAGATCAAAGGAACTTTTTTTTTTTTTTTGGACAGCACAGGAAATTGATTTAAACACCATAAAAGGTCTCAAACAATATATATTATATATATATATATATATATATATATATATAATGTACTGTATATACATTACTGGCATTTTGAAAGCCCTTTTTGCCTCTGCCTCAGGGGTAAAAGGGGAGAGGAAGGAAGGACGACTTGGGGGTGTGTTGAAGGAATGAACTTGGTTTTAGCAGGGAATATATATATATATATATATATATATATATATATATATATATATATGCAAAGAATCACGGGGAAAAGGAAAAGGAAACACGAAGTCCGAGCGCTTTCGTGATATATTCACATCTTCATGTACAAGAAAGAAATAGACAGAGTTTACAAAGTATATAAGTTAAATACACAAGCGAAAACATTCTCCACTCGGCAACTCAATCTAAAAACAAAAACAATCTAAAACTTCCCCAATGGATAACTTAATCTAAAGACTATTAAATTATCGAATACATAAAAACTATATAAAGGAAATTAGACAATTAACATGTACACAAAAAATGATAACAGTTATTAGAAATAGTATTTAATTAAAACAGGCAATTAAGTGGCAAGAATACAGTAGTTTAAGGAAACAAAGGACATGCCGCAATCGTCAGCACGTGCTACTTCCAGAATATTCCGTTACCTATTGGGGAAGCGAAAAATTCCCCAATAGGCAACTCAATCTAAAAACAATCTAAAATTTCCCCAACAGATAACTTAATCTAAAGTCGGATCAATCCCAGAATAGGCACCTGAAATCATTTTTAGGTGCTTAATCTGGGATTGAGGCAAAACACAGGTGCTTAATCTGGGATTGAGGAGAAAAAAATATAAACAGTTTTTAGAGATATAATTTCATTGTTTTTATCAATATTTGAAAAAATCAACTCTAACCTAACCTAACCTAATCTTTTGCTATATCTTCTGCTTTTTTGGTTAGTTTTGCTATTCGGGTTCATATTGCAGGAATTTATAATATCTAAAATTTTTCTTTATTCATTAAACCACTTTAAACCTTTTATAACTTTGCCTTTATTACATTTGTAATATACTTTGTATAAACAATAAATTTTGTAATCATCAGGTTTTTTTTATTTAATTCCTTGCAAGGTGCCTATTCTGGGATTGAGGTTGAACGCAGGTGCTTCATCTGGGATTGAGGTACATCAGGTGCCTATTCTGGGATTGACCCCTAAAGTCTACTAAACTCTCGAGTACTTAAAGACTATATAAAAGAAATAATACAATTAAAATGTACACACAAAAATTATAATTATTAAAATAATATTTATTTAATTAAAACAAACAATTAAGTGGCAAGAATGCGGTCAGAATAATCCACCTCCTTTCTAACAATGTACGAGTCTAATTTGTAAAGCCCAGGGCTAATATTAAGAACAAAATCAGCATTATTCTTGATCACACTCGATTCAATGATATTTCTACTAACAAGAGATTTACTAAAACTTAATTTGGAGGCATTTTTTGGTCACTGGGATGATTCGTATCTTTTACGTGAATGAAAATGGCGTTAGATTCCTGGCCGGTTCTTATACTGTAATTATGCTGCTTAATACGTAATTCTAGCGTTTTGCCAGTTTGACCAATGTAAAATTTATTACATATTGTGCATGGAATTTTATATACACAACCCTGTTCACTTAAAGGGGAGTTTTTAATCAATGAGTTCTTAATTACATCTAAATTTCTGAACGCGATATTTACGTTAAAAGTCCTTAGCAATTTCGGCAGATCGAGGAAATTTTCTTTAAATGGTAATGCTAAGACGTTTTTTGTGGTATAAGGAGTCTTGTCTTTTACCTTATAGAAGGTTTTCTTTGCCATTTTTAAAGATTTATCTATGCAATTCTTTGGATATTTTAAATCAAACGCAATTTTATATATTTTACTAATTTCATCATCAATGAACTCTGGGCTACAAATTCGTAAGCATCTTAGGAACAAAGTAGAAAAAAACGGTTCGTTTTACATTAATGTGGTGAGCCGAATAGTAATGTATTACAGGAACCATTATTAGTGGGTTTTTCTGTAAATATTGTACCTAAACTTTTTTCCGGACCTATATATCAAAAACATCTAAAAATGGGATCGATGAGTCTTTTTCTATTTCAACTGTAAAATTGATAGAGGGAGTTAAATTATTAAGCTTGGATAAGAATTAATTGAGATTTAAAGTTTCTGGCCAAAGACAAAGATCATCATCTACGTATCTAAACCACGGAATGTAATTTGGCAGAATCTTCCTTGATAATTTACTTTCAAAAAACTCCATATATAAGTTACTTAAAATGGGAGAGAAGGGGGGTTTCCCATAGCCATACCAAATTTCTGCCTAAAATACCTATTCATTATTAAACACAAATTTTGAATCTACTATGCACAGTTTAATTAATTCTATAATGGTAGTCACAGGTAATGGCAAATTATGCTTAACCAATTCTTCCGATAGAAAAACTAATAGATCCTCCACCAGGAGTCTTGTAAATAAAGAGGGTAACATCAATTTTACATTGGTCAACTGGCAAAACGCTAGAATTACATATTAAGCAGCATAAATACAGTATAAGAACCGGTTAGGAATCTAACGCCATTTTCATTCACGTAAAAGATACTAATCATCCCATTGACTGAAAAAATGCCTCCAAATTAAGTTTTACTAAATCTATTGTTAGTAGAAATATAATTGAATCGAGTGTGATCAAGAATAAGGCTGATTTTGTTCTTCATATTAGCCCTGGGCAAGGGTGTGCTGGGACCGGTTCGGTCCGGTTCGCCCGAACCAGTTGTTAAATTTTGATTGGATCACCGAACCGTTTGTTTGTTTTTAACAAATATTTAACAGTCAGTAGAAATTTATCTTGAAATTTGTAATTTGTCATTCAGTCTTGATGAATTTTACGAATGCTCATGACGCCCGAGATTTGTCTCGTTCACAATTGCGTTTTTGTGAATTATAGCTTTAGTTTACAATGTCACATTTGATGTTACATTCGTTGCATGCCATTAGAATGATTTTATTTCATTATGAAATTTTTAGAAAGTATTTATGAAAAGATCGATCGAACAACTGTGTAATAAACAAAGCTGGCTTGCTGGCTGGAACTGAAACACGTGGTTGAGTCAGCCGGACTAGGACAATAGAACATGTAAACATTGTAAAATGTAAAATGTTACAAAATGCCGTTTGGAAAAGCTAAAATGCGTTGGCTCCGCCCCGGACCCCGTTGGGGAAGCTACCGCTCATCCCAGACCCCCTAACTTAATGACTCGCGCCATTGGCGCTCGCCGATTTACACCCCTATCTGTATCAGAACCGGTTGTTAAGAAATTGGCAGCACATCCCTGGTCCTGGGCTTTACAAATTAGACTCATACATTGTTAGAAAGGTGGTGGATTATTCTGACCGCATTCTTGCCACTTAATTGTTTGTTTTAATTAAATAAATATTTTAATAATTGTTATCATTTTTATGTGTACATTTTAATTGTATTATTTCTTTTATCTAGTCTTTATGTACTCGATAGTTTACTAGACTTTAGAGCAAGTTATCTATTGGGGAAGTTTTAGATTGTTTTAAGATTGAGTTGCCTATTGGGGAATTTTTTCGCTTATGTATTTAACTCGTGTACTTTTTAAACTCTGTCTATTTCTTTCTTGTCCCTGAAGATATGGATATATCACGAAAGCGCTAGGACTTCGTGTTTCCTTTTCCCTGTGGTTCTTTGCTTATTAAAAAGATCACGTGTTGCCAGGGGCGCATTTACAGTGTGCGGGGCCTTGGGCAAACTATTTCTCGGGATGTATTATTTTAGTGTGTTAATGAATGACAATATTTTGTAATGCACATAACAAATATTTTTTAACACACACAAAACACATGCGGAAGCCATTCGGCTTATTAATGTGATATTAAAGACCATAACTTAGCTATGTACACTTACAGTGTATACAGCTACACTAGTAAGCTACACAGTTGTAATGCACTTAATAAACATCTACACAGTTATTGTAATGCACTTAATAAACAGCTACACAGTTGTAATGCACTTAATAAACAGCCAAACTGTACAGCATACTGTACTGTAGATAGAGTGTAGATTTTTAATGAATATTACATAGGACGCTTCCTGGCTTTTTGCTTGGAAAACTGCGTGATTGTGTCCTCGAAACTCACCGACTGCAACACCTCATGCTCTATACTCAACAGCGCCAGGGACGAAAGGCGCTCCTGGTCCATTGTGGAGCGAAGGTCATTTTTGATCAGTTTCAGTTTCGAGAATGAACGTTCACCAGAACAGTTCGTGACAAACATATACAGGTATATTCTCATTGCTATTTCCATGTTTGGGAATGTTCCTTTCAGTTCGTTTGTGTTCATATGCCGATAAAATCTGTTGCATTTGTCTTCACGTTCCGTCTGGGATTCTGTTTCACTTTCGGTGAGTTTCATTGGGGCAGCGAACTGCACAACTTCTGTTACCAGATCTTTCTCCAGATCAGCCGGATAGCATTCTACTAGATGTTCAGCTGACCGTCGAAGACTGTCGATGTCCAAGACGAAGGAAATACAAAACCCAAATCTTTTCTGCAGGACAGCGTAAGCTTCTGGACGAGTGTTCAGATTGGTACACAGTTTATCAATTATCGATAGAAATGCAGTGGTCCGAAATGAATCTCTTGGTGTCAGGTTCGTATCTTCGGTAGTTCCGATTTCGTCATGATGGCGCTTTCTCTTCTTTGTGCTTTGAGTCGATTCCTTGTATACTCGATGACCACACTTTCCGATGCTCTGGTCCTCGAATTCGTCAAATCTTGATCTGAGATCTTCAACAAATTGCAGTAGTGATTTCAGCAAGAGGGTGGCTGAGTCTAACGACATTCCTTGTTTTTGCAGAGATGCATTCGTTTTTTGAAATCGTTCGAGAATAGTGTTCCATAAAACCAATAAAATGGCTGTTTCGAGTTGTTGAAGCTGTTTAGACAATCCCCTGGCTTCGATCCTGGCTTCCGCAGTTTGGCTGGTATCTGCTACTAGCTCATCCAGTACCACGATATTCTCGGCGTAGCCTTCGGCTAAAGATTGGACGGCATCTGATCTGGCTGACCAGCGGGTATCGGAGAGACCTTTGTCGACCTTTAGTTTCTCACTACGAGAACTACTATCGAGAACCTCTACATGACACCATCGGTATGTCGAGGAGACGAGAAACGTGTAGACATTCTGAATGAGCATAAACAATTCAACGGCTGCTGTGCAACTGTCCACTGCTGATTTACCCACAAGATTTAGTGAGTGGCACAAGCATGGCACAAACTCAGCATACGGAGATTTTGACTTGATGTGGCTCTTTACGCCGTTGTATTTCCCTGCCATATTGCTTCCGTTATCATAAGACTGTCCTCTGTAGTCTCCAATTCGAATGCCATGCGTCTCCAGAAAGTTGAGGACCACGTCGGCGATTCCTTTCCCTGTATGTGTGTTCATAGGTATGAACTGTAGAAATCGCTTGACGGACCCAGACTCAACCACATATCGGACGGTGAAGCACAGTTGATCGGTGTGGGAATAGAGTCGACGAATAGAGAGTAGTATTTTGACTGCTGGATTTTTGGATAATCGTCTGAAGTACTTTATCGGCCATCAACAGTACGAGTTCCTCGCAAATGAAATGAGGGATATACGAGGTGTGTCCGCTACCTTTGTTGGCATGCTCGCTTATATGCGCAGCTAGAAAACTGTCATACTTACTTAAGTTTCAAAATTCCGTAATAGTTGCCGTTGTTTGGTGAACCGAAACGGGAGTCGTGTCTACGAATTGCTAGTCCTCGTGACGTGATATACTTGATAACGTCTACACAGCGCCGCAAAACTTCCTGCCAGTAGTTGCACTACTTTTCAAACTGGTTCACCAGTTTCGAATCAACACGGCCGGAGACAGACTTTCTAACCAACAAATATCTCATCGACTCCATATGTTGCTCACATTTTCCGTGTGCTTCGACCGATTGTCTACTATGCTTCCAGTCGTTGAACCCGATTGTGAACTTGCTGTCCGCCCTCGACATTAATTTACAGACAAAACAGTAAACACAGCCTGTGAACTCAGACTAGCACAGCCATGACACCTCAATCCTCTCATTCGTCAGGCTATGTTTCTTAACAAATAATGTCTTCGTACATCGGCGTGTTGTACCACTTTCAGTAGTTGAAGAGTTACTGAAGTCGCTGTCATAATTTCGGCAATCTGATGTTCCCCGCTCTATCCAGAACTCTCTAAAGTCATCGGTCAGCACTTGTGGCCACAAACCAATGTCATTAATTGCATGTCCTGAAGCTGGTGGGCCTGCTGAACGCACTGACGTAGACGGGTCTTCTGAAGACGCAGCTGCTGATGTAGCGGAGGCAACTGGTCGGCCTGCTGAAGGGGTTGACGTAGACGAGTCTCCTGAAAATGCAGCTGCTGAAGTAGTGGAGGCAGCTGCTGGGCTTGCTGAACGCACTGACGTAGACGCGTCTTCTGAAAACGCAGCTGCTGAAGTAGGCTGACTTAGTTGCTGATGATTTAATCCAATTAGTCAGTTTCGGCACCGTCGCAAGAAACTCTTCTCTGCGCTTCTTATCCTTACGCTTTTCACTACCGGGTTTATATTTCCTCCTTCGATCTCGGTCACGGCTCGTTTCCATGTTGTACGTATTGCAATGCTAACAATAAGAACATAAATCATGAATCTGCAACAGAAACAACAAGAAGTAAGTTAGTAACATTAGAAATGAGTAACACTAACAAGAACAAATTAAACACCATCAAAGCGGATATTAGAATGCCTGATGCCATGCCGCCTGCCGGAAAAAGTAAAACTCGTCGCAGGTGGAAATTACGTGACGTTTAATTTTTTCCAATTGAAATTTGCGGGGCCGATCGGGCGCGGGGCCTTGGACATCTGCCCGGTGCGACACCCCCTAAATGCGGCCCTGCGTGTTGCTTTGTGATTTCTTTGCATGCATGCATACATAAAGGGTACATACATACATATATACATATATATATATATATATATATGTATATAGTGGCCTACGGACCACCGATTTGATGTGGCTAAGAAAGTAGGCTTACTATAATTACTGAATAAGATTGAAATAAATAATTAGGGGTCATCAGTTTGAGGGTTACAGCCCAAACAAACCATATTTGATAAGGAGAGAGAAATTACTTTGTTGTTTTGTGTTTAATTGGGAAAATAAATCAATTATTTGTTCACAGCGATTAACAGCTCAGTAAAGGTACTTATAATGATTAACAATTATATAACGGCATTTATACTATGCTAAAGATGACTTGTTCTTAGCACTAAGGAATGGTTATACAGCTTGATTGTTAAGTAAATACACTAATTCAGATAGGCTAATGAGATATGCAGCGTAAATACACAATAAATAATGAAGCCTATTGATAACTGAAATAATGAAAGTACGGTGTGGCACAGTAAATGGATTAGGTCGTAAAAGTGAAATGCATTAAAGGAGCACATAAAGGATGCAAAATAAATGAGTTATATGAAAGAACACAATAGCAGGGTGATACAACACTACAGTATTGGTACAATACTTGAAATGGGCCTATTGCGGTCTTAATGAGAGAGTTAGTTTGAACGGTAATGGAAACACTTTTAGGACCTACGTGATTAGGCAGAGCTTGTGGAAGCGCGACGTAACAAAAACACTGTAGGCCGAGCAAGGGCCGAAGAGGCTTACCAAGATGATAAATAACTTTGGAGATTGAAGATCTACGTGAAGCTTTGACCGTATTGCATTTCGCCATAGATGATCTTGGAGACTGTAGGCCTACGTGAAGGTTTGACCGTATTGTGTTTCACCGTAGATGACTTTGGAGACTGTAGAATGTAGAGGGCCTGTTAAGATACTTGTTGAACGGGCGCCGATCGAATTAAGGTGAAGGATGAGTGAAGAACAAATGGGGGTTGTGTCTTGTAGTCTAATAGAAGGTTTACGGACCTGGGCTTCTGGTGATTGCTTCTGCAGGCGGACGCCAACGGAAACTCTTGCAGCAGTGATGTTGCTTCTTGCGGGATGAAATTGTAGAGAGCCTTACTTGGTGATAGGCTTCGTGTAGGCTCGACCGGAGCCTTGAAGGAACAGCGGGACGCTCTCCGGCGAAGGCCGGAGAGCGGGTGGCGTGACGAGTGGTGCTACTGACGAAGGTGCTGAGAGTGAGCCGTGACGACGAAAACGAGAAAATGGCAAGTGAAGATGATTTGAGAAAGAACCAGCATTTTATAGGCCTTGGTGACGTCCTCTGGTAGTCGTTTCGGGAAATACCACAAAATCTCTGTTTCCTGTGTGGGCCTGTTTCATGCTCACGTGCATAGCCTTTGTTTTGATTCCATGATGTTTGAGAATAGCGGGGAAAGGAATTTCTTTGTCTGACCTCTACATGTATATATAAATATGTAACACTAAAATCAAGATGTAATATTAGCGTTACTTTTTGGTTAAAAAGTAGTTTATCTGTTATTTAGCTCTATAACAATTTCGTAATATTTTGTTGTTTGCTTTTATTGCGCCTAATTGCGTAACTTAGTCGTAACGGTTTTTACATAAAGAAAGCTGTATATACAGATAGGTATCGTTATACGCGGAATCGCCATAACACGCTAAATTATTTAGTGAATAAATTCATTTCACTCGTTATATAAACCGATATTACGTGCTCCGCCCGCAACCTCCGCGCTTCTGCGCGCGAGCGAACAAGTTTGAACATGTACAAACGCTTGTTAACTCCCTCCACTATTTGGAACCCGTTTGACCACTTCGCGTCGCTTGGGCTGCCCAATCGGGTGTTGACTCCCGCGTTCCGCTGTTGAATACATATTCGCTCTCTTTTCTCTGTGTATTTTTTGGTGTTTATTTATCAGCAGTGTTGGGCACTAAAGCGTTAATCCGATAACAGTTAATTAACGAAGTTAACTTTTTTTAACTGACTATTAACGGAAGTTAATTTCCATTTATCGTTATCGGACCAGTTAACTTCCGATAACTCGATATTTAGTCTGTTAAAGTCCGTTAACACGTTAACTGCGAGGAGTCATTCACGGAAGATCACCGCTTCGCGAATGAATTCAAACCGCCATAACTTCAGTCTGCCAATTCCGTCCTCTGCCGCAGTGGAACGGCTCTTCTCTCTCGGGAAGGACATCCTGAGGCCCAAGAGGTCAAGACTGGCAGTTGGGCCTAACTTTGAGAAGTTGGTCTTTCTGAAGGGCAACCAGCACATTGTGTCATAGTCTTTAATAAATGTGCCTAAAATTTAATTTTACCTTTCAGTTCCCGCCATAATAATTCTCTGGTAAATTAAAATTTAGTTAATGGTTAGTGGTTACAAGGGTTTCAAAACATGTAATCAGTAAATTTTTTATTAAAAATTAAAAAAAAGTTATTAAGCAAAAAAGTTGCAAAACTTGATAAAAATACAGTTAAATACCTATTTATTGTTGGATTTTGCATAAATAAACATTTTCTATGGGTTTTAAAGCTTTTTTCCTTGATTTTTTTAAATGTTAGTAAAGAAATAGTTATCGTTAACGGATTATCGTTAACTTCCGTTAACTTTGTAGTAAAATTATCGGATTATCGTTATCGGAGTTAAAAATTGGGGTTAACGGATTATCGTTATCGAAGTTAACTTTTTGGTTAACGGTGCCCACCACTGTTTATCAGTGTCTTTGAACAATGGTTCCTAAGCGTGCAAGTTCTAGTGCAAAGGACAATTTGGCTTCTAAGAAGCAACGTAAAACCATCACCTTAGAAGTTAAATTGGAAGTGCTTAAGAGATTCGAGCGTGGTGAAAAAGTGATGGAGGTTGTTAGGGCGATGGGACTGAGTGAGTCGTCTGTGCGTACGATTTGTGACAATAAAGATAAAATTAAATCAAGTGCTCAACAAGTCATTCTGTTAAGTTGATTCCGTTGATTGATTCTATGAGTATTTTGATGCACGTTTATTACTATTTGACTTTATGATTAAATTGACTTACTATAATGTTTCCTGAGTGGCTACGCACTGCCCAGGAATGTAACGTCCATTTATAACATGCTGCCGATGGGAAATAAGGATTCATTTTACACAGAATCGCGATACACGCTGTTTTCCAGGACGTAACCCGCGCGTAAAATGAGACCTACCTGTATTCTTCCAGATAAATACTGTATAACTTATAAATCCCCATACTCTCTCTCTCTCTCTCTCTCTCTCTCTCTATATATATATATATATATATAGTTTTATTGGTCATTTGTTTCGTGCGTCAGCATCACCAACATCCTACAGAATGCATCTAAAACGCTGGAAGCGCTGTATTTTTGGGTAAGTAAGGGCAACTTCATTATACTGTACTTACAAAATATAATCTCTACGAGCGCTCCATTTTTCAATATTAAACATACACTCATAAAACATATACCATTTGAAAGCTCACATTTTTCTGAGTCTAAAAATGTAGTAATCCAAAAGTATCAATAGCAAATAAAAAGTAACGATTTAATTAATTGTTTGTTGACACGTGACGTCATTAACTACATTATAAAGGTTGGCTAAGTTATAAATCTTCAGTCTGTGTTATAGGATGGTATTTTTGGTAATTGTTACGCTAACCTAACCTAAATATGTTATTACATTATCATTTGTATAATTTAGGTCTCGGGGGTACGGGGGCGGAGCCCCCGTAAAGATCATGCACCACAAATTGATCGGTATAGGGTTTTATATTTAAACCTAGTTACTTTTTATATGTTATTGATACTTTTGGATTACTACATTTTTAGACTCGGAAAAATGTGAGCTTTCAAATGGTATATGTTTTACGAGTGTATGTTTAATATTGAAAAATGGAGCGCTCCTAGAGATTTACCCTTACAAATTTGAATCTCAATTAATGTACGTAAGTAAATTCGAAGTTCCCCTGACTTAAGTATGGAAATGTCCGATGAGGTATTATTAAATTTAGTAATGTAAGTTTTCCCAATATTTTTAAAGGTTAAATTCGTGAAATATAAATATATATTTCCTGTTTTATAAATATATTTTGAATTGTATTTCTTGTTTTTCATTTACCTTCAATCATAATGCAACATTATAATACAGGGTGTACATAAAGTCAGGATCTATTTTTGTGAAGCACTTGGAAATTATATGGAATTCAATCATAAAATGATAAAGTGGTAACATTTATTAAATAATTAAGAGTAGGATTCGACGTGACGCCCATCAGTATCCCTGCACAGCTCAAATCGTTCCGCGGCATTTCTAAACACATTCTGCAGCATTTGCGGGGTTATGTTATCTGCAGCAGTTCGTATACGTAAGTTTTTAAGACTCGTAATCTTCGTCTGATAGACGTGCGATTTGATAAAGCCCCATGCAAAGAAATCTAAAGGGGTTAAATCTGGTGATCTCGCTGGCCAAGGTCTGTTGCTTCCGCGTCCGATCCAGCGATTTGGAAAACGTCCATTTAGATAATCCTGAACAATTTTGGCATAGTGACAAGGAGCACCATCATGTTGATAGACGACGGTACTAACAATCCTATCCCCAATCAGCTGAGGTTCAAGGAATTGCTGCAACATGTCCAAATAAATAAGCCCCGTAACTGTAGCTTCAGCAAAGAAAAAAGGACCATAAACCTTAGATTTTGTTAAACCCATCCAGACATTAACTTTAGGTGAGTCTCTTTCCCAATTTTGGACGAAATCATTCGGTCTTTCATCTGCCCAAATTCGACAGTTATGGCGATTTACTTTTCCACACGTATGGAAAGTGGCTTCATCACTAAAGAGAACGTTGTCCATTAAATTATCACTCCAGATTTGTTCTACGAGATCAGCACACACAGCACTTCGTCGAGGGAAATCTTCCTCATGTAAATCATGTAAAACCCGCAAATGATAGCTTTTCTTCTGCAAATTAACTTTCAGAATTTTGTGCACAGATGACGTCGGGAGGCCGAGTCTGTGTGATGCAACACGAACGGACGTACGTGGCTCCTCAGTGATAATTCTGCGTACTGCATTCACGGTAAGATCTGACATACACGGTCGTCCTGATCTTGCTTCATCATTTACAGATCCCGTTCGTTTAAAATTGTTCACCAATTTTCGTATTGTCTTGTCTATTGGCCCCGGCTTATGAAATCTCCTTCTAAACTTCTCTCTGATGTCATTGTATTTCTTTCCCTCGATTCGCCAAATTACTATTGCCACACGCTCTTCTGTATTCATTCTAAGGGCTTCTGAAAAGAAAAATAGAAAAAAAAAAATTATTTCACAAAAATAGATCCTGACTTTATGTACACCCTGTATATAACTTGTTAAACCTCTAAAACTGCTAAAAGTTAAGTTGCAAACGAAAATATATGTGGCCTCTTGAAGGTCTTGTTTCAAAGGTGGGAACAAAATGTGCTTAGACACGTGTTCAAAATTTTGAATGCTATTTTTATGGTGTATATATTTATATACAGTATATCTATATCTATATCTATATATATATAAAAGGCTAATGCTTTCTCTGTCTGTCTGTCTGTTCCACCCTAAAACACAGAAACGGCTCTTTGTAAACGTTGCTTAAAATTAATCGAAACCTACGAGGAAATTATCATTTTTTTAAATTAAAAAAAAAAAAAAATATATATATATATATATATACAGGGTGTCCCATAAGTCCGGCATCATGAGAAAAATAATAAAAAAAGGCAAAACAAAAGCTTTTATTTACAGAAGTGCTCAATATGTCCACCATTGTTTTCAATACACAAATTCAGACGTGATACCCAGTCAGCAAGCACACGGTGAATGATGTCAGGAGTAATGGTGTTACATGCCCCAATAATGCGCTGCCGCAAATGTTCAACACTCCTAATTTTCTCTGCGTATACCAGCGCTTTCAAGTGGCCCCAGAGATAAAAATCTAGTGGCGTGAGATCCGGGCTTCTAGCTGGCCATTCCACAGGCCCTCGACGTCCTATCCAATGACCAGGATATTGTTGGTACAGGTATTCCCTTACTTGGGTGCTGTAATGTGCAGGAGCGCCGTCTTGCTGGAACCATGTTGGGAAATTTCCTTCTTCGTTCAAGACACTGGAAAATGCTTCTTCCTCGAGCATACGTAGGTATGTGCCTCCAGTGACACGTTCATCGAAAAAGAGGGGGCCTATGATGCGATCCTTCCAAATGCCACACCATACCATCACCCGAGATGCACCTTGTTCCTTTGAAGAGGTATACCAGTGAGGGTTGTTTTGAGACCAGTAGCGGGTGTTCTGTCGATTTACCTCACCATTTCCATAAAAAACAGCCTCGTCACTGAACAGAATGGTGGACGGGAAATTGGCATCCCGAGCATAAGAAAAATATGAATTATGGTTTGTAGAAATAGAAAAATATGAATTTTTCCTATGATGCCGGACTTATGGGACACCCTGTATATATATGTATATATATATAATATATATATATATATATATATATATATAATACTAGGATAATGCTGTTTGTCTGTGTCTGTCTGTCTGTCTGTCCCACCCTAAAACACGGAAACTGATCATTGAGAGGAAAAATTATTAAGTAAAAGTTGCCTAAAATTAATCGAAACCTACTGGAAAATTATAATCTATAAACATAAAGCTGAAATCAGATAATGTTTGTTTGTTTGTGTATGTGCTCATTCCGAAATATAAAAAAAAAAAATGCGGTGAATATTCTTTTAACACACATTGGTGTTTTTCGACGAAAACATTTTTCTGGTCAGTTTTTAATGGTTTTGCGCATCCGTTTCCTCTGCAAATGCTTAATTTTTAAGTTATCTTCAATTGAAGATATCGCAAAAGCTACGCGTTTGCACAGAAAATGGATATCAGATTCATGCAAAATGACTAAAAATTGACCAGAAAATATGTTTTCATCTTTCCCTAATGAATAACCTAACTTAATCTAACCTTAACTTAACCTTAACTTAACCTTAACCTAGCAAGAAAAGCATGTAATTTCTCACCTTATTTGGGGGGGATACAGTTCCGCAATTGCTGTGAGGAAATGATGCAATCTTGTGGTTTCGTTGGAATGCTCGGAGCGAAATAAGTAACGTGCAAAACATTTGCGGTAATGATACCGTTTATTCCCAGCACGTAGAACCCACGATTTTATGTCTTTTCACAAACTTTCAATGTTCTGAGTGTGGATGTTTTGATCTTGAGGATTTACAAAATGTTCGCTGTAATTAATTTTCGGTGACTATTTGTTAACACCACTCTAGAGTTTAGGACAACAAAGTACTTTTTAGGGTAATTTTGATGTGTTATGCACGAATTTGACTTCTGTTTTCTGTGCAAATGTATAGTTTTTGAGTTGGGAGCAAATTAAATTATCTAAAAAATATACATTGGCGCAGAAAACAGAAGTCAAAATCCTGCATATCAAATCAAAATTACCCTAAAAAGTACTTCATTATATTAAAAAAACTTAACCGAACCTAATATTACCTTATTGGTAATATTTTGATCTTCCCTGAAAATAGTCACTATTGCACTTTGGACATTTTAAGGTTGTAGGAATTACACCATGATCAGAAAAAAAGTTTCAACGCTTCACTATCGTCTAAGCCAACGCGTCTAATGACTTCTTCAAAATCTAACCTACACGAATCACACATCCTTATAGGAGGAAACGCAATAAATATAAAAGGCCTGTTTCGCAATCATCCGTTTATAAAGGGCTTGATGACGCCATAACTATGGCGTCACTGGCTGGTCCTAGATGGCATAAGGATGACGTTATTTTCATTAATTTTGTGCTTTTTTTATTTGATTTGCACAAGAAAAAGTCATTTTCCTTAGCAATTTTGGTACTTTCCTGTTATCCCGGACCCCAGACTTTTTGCTAGTGGCCAGACTTCAATTATGACACAGAATATTCTCGTTAAAACGAACGAAAATATCACGACTTAACCTAACCTTACCAACTAATTAGGTTAATTGAATGCCCCGTTAGGTAAACTGTACGCCCTTGATAATTGGTTAGGTTAAGTCGTGATATTTTCGTTAGTTTTAACGAAAATATTCTGTGTCAAAACTGAAGTCTGGCAACTGACAAAAAGTCTGGGGTCCGGGATAACAGGAAAGTACCATAATTTTTAATGAGGATTCAGAATATATTACTATTTTTGGTACCTACGTATTATCGGGACTACCAAACTGTTTATTATGTATTTTTGCTCTCGTCATTTTCGTTTAAACTAACGAAAATATCACAACTTAACCTAAACCAATCATCAAGGGCGTACAGTTGACCTAACCGGGCATTCAGTTGACCTAACCGGGCATTCAATTAACCTAACAGGTTAATATTGGTTATTTCACCGAAATATCTTCTGATCTTTTCGTATTAGGCACTCACACCAACCATATTTTCATGGTTAAAAATTTCTAATGATCTGAAAAAAAGGAAAGATTTTAGGTTAGGTTAGGTTAGGTTAGCTACGAAAAACAAAATAAAATGGAAAATGAACTGAATGCCCGGTTAGGTTAATTGAATGCCCGGTTAGGTCAACTGTACGCCCTTGATGATTGGTTAGGTTAAGTTGTGATATTTTCGTTAGTTTAAACGAAAATGACGAGAGCAAAAATACATAATAAACAGTTTGGTAGTCCCGATAATACGTAAGTACCCTATTTTTTAATGGTTTGGATTGGTGTTAAAACGAATATTATCCAAAATTGCCCCTGTTGATTGTTTAAGCGTGGTATTTTTACCACGGGTTTATGCTAGTATATATATATATATATAGCGAAACTTTAGAATCCGGACGCAATTTGGAGTCCGTGATAGCTCCACCTTTACCCATAAATCCACTGATACACAACGTCATAGAATTTTTTCCAATCACGAACTTGCCTTGATATATGACGTCGTTTTTATGTAATACCAATGAGTTTGTTCATAAATTATCAGTTTGAGGTAGATTTGGTATAATCTGGATGTGTTCAGATGACCGTACAACTCGATTAAACTATTGACTGACAAGTATGAACTACTCGTTTATTTACAGTTTTGAAACTAAGTAAAGAATGAATTAACTTGTGAGAAGTGCTTCACTAGCCTTAGTGTAAAATACATTAAAATAGTGATTTTCGTTTAAGCCCAATGTAGTCGGCAAAAGTGTGGTTTGAAAACATGAGTTTAAGTTACAGTGAAGTGCTTCTCATTACGTACCATGGATTTGTGCTTAACCCATTCAGTCACAGTGAAAATAATAATAATATAAATTGTATTAAAATGCAAGGTACTTGTTCCTTTTACCCCCCCCCCCGCATCACTTTTACAAAAATAAGCATTTTTTGGTATTTTTGTATTTAAACAGAAACAAGTCGTGGTCCTGTGCTGGGGGCTGTGCGGCCGTCGGTTAAATGAATGCCTGGTTAGGTAAATTGAATAGCCGGTTAGGTCAACTGTACGCCCTTGACGATTGGTTAGGTTAAGTTGTGATATTTTCGTTAAAACTAACGAAAATATCGTGACTTAACCTAACCAATCGTCAAGGGCGTACAGTTGACTTAACCGGACATTCAATCGACCGGGGGCAACTCTCAAGTAGATAGATCACAGCACTGCATTATCACACGCTCACACTACAACAATAATATTCAGACTAAAATCTAAATTAGGTCTAAGCAGGCAACAAATAAACATTAATAACAACAACAAAAATTACTGTTTATGTTAGTTCGTACGGAGAAAAAGGTATGCAAATGAAGA
Source organism: Bathynomus jamesi (assembly GCA_023014485.1). Classification (NCBI taxonomy): domain Eukaryota; kingdom Metazoa; phylum Arthropoda; class Malacostraca; order Isopoda; family Cirolanidae; genus Bathynomus; species Bathynomus jamesi. The sequence goes on along the minus strand of JAJOZX010006050.1, from coordinate 113,269 downwards.
TTTATTGGATCAAGTAAAGATAAGCACCCCCAACCTTTTCAGTTAGCTTTATAAGGCTAACTAACGAAAATATCACGACTTAACCTAACCAATCGTTAGGTCAACTGTACGCCCTTGACGATTGGTTAGGTTAGGTCGTGATATTTTCGTTAGTTAGCCTTATAAAGCTAACTGAAAAAGGTTGGGGGTGCTTATCTTTACTTGATCCGGATTTATTTATTAAAATATTGTCTTTTGAAATCTTATATGCAGAGTGCTGTTTTGCAGAGCGCTGTTTCCAGAAATGCCCGTCGGGGGGGGGGGAATAAGTGCCAAATGCAACTTTTCTACAAATATTTCTTTAAGTTTAATATAGGTTTAGTTTAGGTGTAGGAAAAGGAACCCAAAATGCGTGAAAAGTAAGTGACTAGTAACTAAAGTATTTGGTTTTGAATAACAATAAATCTTATACTTTTCGATGTACATTTTGTCCAAAATATTGGACGCCACGTCTGAAGGGGTTAACAGGAGGGGAACTGTAAAATAGTGGAGTGGAAACTGACGAAAGTTATTTAGCAGCCCATATGTGACACTGCACGCATCGGAAGAAGAATTTGTTTGAGGCATTTAGAGAAGAGGCAAGTCGTCTTTACTCTCCATTGAAGGTAAGAACACTTGGTAAATCTTACTTTTAAGGCCGCACAGCAACCACGGCCCGATTAGGTCAACTGTACAGCGTACGCCCTTGACCAATGGTTAGGTTAAGTCGTGATATTTTCATTAAAACTAACGAAAATATCATAAATTAACCTAGCCAATCGTCAAGGGCGCACAGTTGACCTAACCAGGCATTCAGTTGACCTATGTATTTTTTTATATTTTGAAAAGTTTACATAGCTGTGTATATATAGTTTTTCTACTCTATCATGTTATTAATGGACGATACGTGGTTGCTGTGCGGCATTAAAAATAAGATTTATCGAATGCTTTAATTTAATGCTTTCAGCTTTGTTACGGCTCCACCATGATCGCATGCGGAAACACCAGTTGGGGTCCTCTGTCGGCTTTGCTACCGGAGGTGTTCTGACAACGGTGGCTCGGTTCTACCGATGCAACGGCACCAGCGTCACTGGTGAGCTGAAACCAAAAATGTACATTTACACAAGGGAGAACAAATAAATTCTTCTCGAACCCACTGGATATTCTTCGAGAAGAATAATTTAGTTGTTCTACCTTGTGCAAATGTTTCTAGCATTAGTGATCCGATCCCTGAGGACATAAATGTTATTCAGTTGTCCCAATTATCTTTACGCTCCCATCTTTATAAAAATAACCCCAATAAGGATAATCAAAATTCTGGTGTCTACAAAATTGAATGTGAGGATTGACAGAGATGTTACATAGGTGAGATTTGCAACCTCAAAGATCGTATTTATAAATCCGAATACAGTGTCCGCACTAGGGATATCAGTAGCTCTAGTTTTAAACATATTGAGGGGATTGCAATTAATGGGTCAATGTACTGTACTTTCGACTGAGCTGATTTCCCCTTCTACAACAAACTTAATGTACGACGGCTGGTCGAATCTTTTTCAATTCTAAATGTCCGTAATTTTAATACTGACAAACCCTCCTATAACTTCAATTTTATTTCTGATATAATTTATAGCATGAGACCGCTATAAATGGCTTGTTTTCAAGTTTTAGACTGAATTAATTTTATAGTTCGTTGGCTGGTTTATTTTTGTGGTGACCTCATCGAGTGACTCATAGTCCATATAATATATAGTCTCGGGGATTATTCTTGTGAAAGTACCTGCGCTTATAGCTACCAGTAAATAGCAAAATAGGCATACACATCTTTAATCAGGCAAGTTTTATTATGTAATTTCAAAGTAAAAAAATATTTTTTGTAAAATTAAGTAATTAATTTAGAATTTCTTAATTAATTGCTATTCTTAAAAACTGCAATATTATAAACATGCAAATCGGCCGGTGGTTATTTTTGCAGCCAGTCATAGATGCTGGAGGTTGATGATATAATGACTCGACTGTAAATTGAGAACTGATGGAGTCAGAGTTATACCCAGATCATTCAGAGTTAAAGTTTTTTTATAATAAATATAAAAATGCCTTTAAAGTGTGTTGCGGTATTCTGTAACAACATAGAAACTGCCATAAAAAGTACAAGTACAAGTACAAGTACAAGTACAAGTACAAATGATGTGAAAAGAAAACGGAGTGGCGGCGGCTATACTTTGTGGGAATGAAGTCAAGAGAGAGAGAGAGCGACCGAATGGCAGCTGACTCGAACAGATTTCGTGCAGGCTGAAAATGCCGGAAGCTTAACACCGTCATAGTCGATATACAGCAATACCCCGGTTATCGCAAAGGATGCGTTCCTAAAAGTCATTGCGAATAACGAATTTGCGAATATCGCAGCAATTTTCCCCATAAGAATCAATGTAATTAGGGGGGATGCGTTCCCCTACATACTACAATATAACTACAATGAGTGTAAAACAGTTAAACTAGCATTTATCTTTGCTGTTAGTGTCAATGGCCTACCGGAGCTGGCATAAGGAGAGGGTGAGGAGTTACTGGGTGAAGAGAGGCCAGGGTCATCGGCCTCCCCATTCGAAACGACACTGACACTGCTGCTGTAGGAACGAGGACTAAAAAGCCTATGGAACGCGGACTTGGAGGTTGAAAAAGTTGGAGTGGCAGCTACAACAGGAAAAGGGGAGGATTTGGGCTGGAAAAACGCATGAAGTGTCGGTTAGCGAGTCATCTTCCTCTTCTCCTCCAGAAGCTCATAGTAGGCTCGAATGTCGTTCTTGAAGTCGCGGATGACAGTGGTGCTCCTCTCCACATTCGGGTCAACGTCCAATGCCATGTCCAGTGCCGTCTCGAATGAAGAAAGAAGTTTCCTCAGAACTGGAACGGTGAGGGTTTTGAGAGGAGGACTCTCAGCCCGCTCCTCTTCTTCGTTCACTGCTAGATGCTGCTCCAACTCGATCAAGTCACTTTACGAATAAGCCGGGTATGTGTTGCGAATATCGAATATGGTTGTTTAAATATCAATTGTGAATAAGCGGGGTTACGAATAGCGAGGTATTGCTGTATATACAGGGTGTTTCACAACCGGTCTGCCATACTTTGGGGGGGAGGGGATGATATCGAATAAAAAAGTTAATATAACATAGGTGCTATTTCCAACCGTTGCTGAGCTACGGACGTTTCAAGATGTGCAAACAACAAATCCCTACTTGTGTGTAATTCGATAGATGGCAGCACTGCTGGCAGTTTCCGTTAACGAAGTTACCACTACTAATCCTCAGTTTTTTACTTTAGTTGGTTCTGATCTGTGATACGAGACACTGTGTTGCGCTAAGGTGAACAATCAAAATGAATCAACAGCTGAATACGGTGATATCCATTTCATTTCTGGATTCTGTGATGGTAACAGCAGAGCGGCAGTTAAGGAATATCGAAGACGTTTTCTGAACCCGCCGAATACCGAATAGGCAAGTGTTTAGTGACACACACCAGAGATTAAAGGAAACAGGGACAAGTGAGGCGTTCGGCGAATAGAGGCGAATCAACCAAAATCCCGAAATGGTTATTCGCCTCAAATCGCCAGAGCGCCTAAATTGTTCCATGTAACCAAGAACATGTAGCACGACGGCCCGTTGCTGTGGAGGAGCGCATACTGGACCTAGTACAACGTAGCACAACTACCAGTGTTCGAAGGATTTCTAGACGAATTGGTGAATCCGCATCGCGTGTATGGCGAACCATACATGATGAGGGTTTGTATCACTGTCATTTGCAACGTGTGCAAGCTCTCTTCAACCGGATAATTACGATAAACGTGTTCAATTTTTCCAGTGGATGGTTATGCATCGTCAAATTCTTAATCGCATACTGTTTAGTGATGAAGCACAATTCATTCGGGATCGAATTAACAATAGACGAAATTCCCACTTGTGGTCCGCCGATAATCCCCACGGTATCGTTGAAGGAAACTTTCAACATAGATTCTCAGTGAATGTTTGGTGCAGTGTAATTGAAGATCAGCTGATTGGACCGTTCGTTTTGGAGCAACGATTAACTGTTGATATTTATTTGAACTTCCTGACGAACGAATTGCCGCTTTTGATGAAGGACGTGCCCTTGGAGACAAGACGCAGGATGTTCTTTCAGCACGATGAGGTGTCACCACATTTTGGTCGTCATGTTACGGATTACTTGAATCAGCGGTATGGGAATCGTTGGATTGGTCGTGCTGCTCCAGTATCGTGGACCCCGCGATCTCCGGACCTAACCCCATTAGATTTCTTTTTATGGTGCCTTATAAAAGAGATGGTCTACAAGAACGAGAACACTCCGAAATGATTCAATGGACAGTGGACTCTTCTTTGGAACGAACAAGACTGTGCATTGAAAACCGTGGCGGACATTTTGAACATTTATAAGGTGTATCTCATAAAATGTAGCAATAAATACATCAGATTAATACTCTCGTTTATTTTTTTCCGTGCACCTTAAAACGATCGTAGCTCCGCAACGGTTAGAAATAGCACCGATGATGTATTAACTTTTTAATTCTATATCAATGCCCAAATCACCCACAAAGTTTGGCAGACTGGTTGTGAAACATCCTGTATATATATATATATATATATATATATATATAATATATATATAGTGAATTTCACAATTAAACACGTGAAATGAATGAATGATACAAATCCACAAGGAAAAAGAAAAATGATTCCAAGGTCTTTCGCGTATTCAGAAGTACACCTCGTCAGGAAATGAAGGGAGAATGCGAGATGACAAAAATATATACCACAGGACAGAAAAACAAAAAGATTAGCTCATGATTAACAAGAGTTGATTATTGGCAAAAGGTATTTTAACAGGATATTGTCAATTTTATACATTCCCACACTGTTATTGAAATTATTTTTAAAATGGATAAATGCACATTCCAGAATATTCCTTTCTATTATATCTCTGTTTTTAACGAGCGCTTTAGAACTGTCCCACTTGATACTATGATTACATCTATACATATGGTTAAACAATGCATTAGAATTATTTGCTGTTCTACACGCATATTTATTTATCATGAATATTGGTACTAAATTATGTTATCCTATTTCATTTTTAGATAACTGCCTTACTAAAGCCAAGAATAGGTATTATAATACATAGTGTAACTGTAAAGGAATTTGAGGGTAAAAATATCCTTAGCCTACCTTACCATGTTAATTTTCAATATCTTCCGACTTTACTTAAAGTAATTGGTATCAATGTAGTCTTTAAGTATAATAATACTGTCAAATCACGCCTAATAAAGAACAGCCCGATAATGTGGTTGGCTGTGTATATTCGATCGGATGTACACAATGTGACTTAGTATATAGGTCAAACGGTAAAACGTTAGATATTCGGATAAAACAGCATAAATATGCGTGCAGAACAGCAAATAATTATAATGCATTGTTTAACCATATGTAGTGATGTAATTATAGTATCAAATGGGACAGTTCTAAAGCGCTCGTTTAAAACAGATATAATTGAAAGGGATATTCTAGAATGTGCATTTATCCGTTTTAAAAATAATTTCAATAACAGTGCGGGAATGTATAAAATTGACAATATCCTGTTAAAATACCTTTTGCCTCTAATCAACTCTTGTTAATCGTGCGCTATTCTTTTGTTTTTCTGTCCTGTGGTATATATTTTTGTCATCTCGCCTTCTCCCTTTATTCCCTGACGAGGTGTACTTTTGAATACAAAAAAGGCCTTGGAATCATTTTTCTTTTTCCTTGTGGGTTTGCATCGTGTGTGTATATATATATATATATATATATATATATATATATTATACACAAACGTCAACAATGACGTAAAGAGAAAACAGGGAAGCAATGACTGTTTTGCGGGAATAGAGTCAAGAGTCACTGAGCGACCTAATGTCTGCTTGCTGACTCAGTCAGATTTTCGCGCATGCTGAAAATGCTGGATGTCCAACACTATATATATCTACACTGTGCGTGACTGAAGCATTTTCCTCTATTTTTAATTCAGTTTACCACAGTGTAGGTCTATATACAGTGTTGGGCTTCCGTCATTTTCAGCCTGCGCAGGAATCTGATTGAGTCAGCGAGCAGCTGTTGGCCATTAATAACTCTTGACTCTGATCCCCCAAAGCGGAGTCACTTGTCCCCTCTTTTATTTTTACGTCATTGCTGACGTCATTACTCAAACACACTAGTTGCCTTAAAAAAGGATCGTATATATATATATATATATTATATATATATATATATATATCCCCCTCCCCGCGGGCGGTCTTTCTGGGGTGGATCGCCCGCGGGCTCCTGCCTCCATGTGGCGAGGGGGGTCAGCCGCGGCTGGGGGCCCTGCCGGGTCCCCCGCCCGGTTGCGAAGTAGACTTTTAACATACCCTGCTATCCTACAGCCCCCTCTTTCCTGTCTTCCCCTCTTTCCCCTCTTCCTTGCCCCCTCTGTTTTTTTTTCTGCTTTCTCTTTTCACTTCGCGCGCCCCGTGTCTCGCTCCCATGGTCGGGGCCGGACTAAGTTGGCTGGTAGGGTGCCCGGGCCTGGGACCCTGGGGGGCCTTGGTCTTTGCTGCCGGCGGGGGAGAACTCTCGATGCTGCAAGGGCCCCTTTTGAAACGGGGGTACCCGCATGGGACGAGGCACCCATCCCCCGCCGGCGTGCGCTTGGTCCCCTTGGGCCCCGGGTAATCGGTTCCCCGCGGCCCCGGGCGCGAAACAACAATAAAATTTTTTGTATGGAAACATTTACAAATCTAAAGGACCTCGTTGACAACCCGGCTTGTGCATATGACCTCCCTCTGACTACCTCTTTGGACCGTGGGTCTGGTAAGGGCAGTCGGCAGCCCTCGCCCACCCCGTCTGCTCTTCTTGCCGACACCTCCTCTCCCTCTCTTCCCCAGGCTCGTGGCGCCGCTGCCCGACCCCCGCCAGTAGCGGATGGACCTGCAGTGGACCCCCCGACCCCTGGATCCCCCCATATTCCACGTCCCGATAGGGACCCACCTGCTTTTTCGCCCTCAGGTGGGAGGCCCGCGGCCCCGGTCGCCTCCCACTCCGGTCGGGCCTCATCGCCCCCGGCCCCCTCGGCCCCTGGGGACGTGGGACCCGACGTCGCCGTCCGCCTTTCTCGTCTTCTCGCCCCCTCGAAGTTCCGGTGGTGTTTGGCCAGACGGCTTCACTCGGCCTTAGGACGATGGACAAGTTCCTCGTCCTCCGCCCCTCCTCCTCCAAGCCCCTCCCCACTAACCACGAACGCCTCTTTCGAGCGATCCATGGGAAGACGGGGACGGCGCGTTTTGACCTTCGGCCTCAGAGGGATGGCTCCATTTTGATAAGGTCGCGTTCCTCTGCCGAAACCTCCTCTCTGCTCGCTATCCCCGATGTCCTGGGCTGCGGGATCACGGTGACTCCCCATCCCCGCCTCAATCAGTGCCAGGGCACGATCTACGCTGCTCGTCTTCTACCCATCCTGGTGGAGGACCTCCAGACTGACCTCGCCTCCCAGGGTGTGGTGAGAATATACCGTTTTCCCGACAGATCGCGATCCCCAGCCGTCCCTTCTCCTTACTTTTGACTCACTGGTGCCCCCCGTTTCGGTATTCTGGGGCTTTGGTGAGAGACGAGCATGCGAATTCTCGGTTCGGCCATACGTGCCAGATCCTACGCGCTGTTTTCAGTGCAATAGGTTTGGCCACGTGAGCAGTTCCTGCCGTCAGCCGGCCCCGTTGTGTGTCCGCTGCGGCGGCCCTCCCCACCCCTTGCCCTGTACTGCTCCGCCTTCCTGCACCAACTGTCATGGACCGCACCCTGCTTCATCCCGCTCTTGCCCGTCCTTCCTCTTTGAGAGGGAGGTTCAGGCCCTCTGTTCATCAGAATTTCTCAGCGCTCGGGAGGCGCGGGACCGGTTGCGTGGCCGCGAGGCCCGGCGTGGTACCTCGTACGCCGAGGCTCTCCGTCCCCGGCCGCCGCCGGCCCAGACCACGTCCTCACCGGCGGTTCCCGACGCGCCTCCACTCACCGTGTCCGCTACTCCCTGTCTATCCTCTGCCGCCCAGCGGACTCCCGCCGCGGCTCACTGTACTACCAGCGCGTCCCCACGTGCTCCCTCCGCGAACGCCGATGCTTCGTCGGCAACCCCCCCTGCCCCTTCTACGCCCTCTCCACCGGCGCTTTCGGCCACCCCCATTCCGGACCGTGACCCGCCGTCGCCCATGCGGGCCGCACGACGGAGGGGAACGGGCCGCAAGCGCCGCGCCAATAGTGACCCCGAAAGGTTCGAGGCCATAGGCCTCGCATCACCTTCCTCTCCCAGACACAAACGCCCCCTTCGCCCTACCATCCCGGTGTCCTCACCGTCCCCGCTGCGCAACCGTTATGGACGCTCCCCCCTGGGGTCCCCGACGACCTTCGTGGTGGGGGCGGAGATACATCCCTCACCGGTTCGGTCGATGGACCCACTGGAGGGGGAACTCGCCCGCCTGGTCGGCGTGGGTGGGATAAGCACGCCCCCGCGCGTGACCTACCCCACCTCTCTCCTTGACCTGCCTATGCATCCGGGTGAGGTATCCTTTTCCACTTTCCACTCCCCCTTGTAGTCCAGCCTCCCCTGCACCTCCGGTGAAGGGAGGGGCCTTCTGGATACCCCTCACATCCCCTTCTCTGCATCGCTCTCCCCCGGGCGTCCGGGTGACTCCTCTTCAGGAGGATTTGCCGGCGTCAGTTTCCACATCGCCCCCCCGTCGGGGTGACCCTCGCCTTCGCCCACGTTCGGCGTCCCCCGTTGGGCCCCGGGGCTTTCCAATCCCCTTGTTAATCTCGGGCCGCCCGATCGGCCCACCCACCCCATAACCATCCGTTTCGCAGACTTTCCTACCCCTCCATATACTTCGCTCCTGCAGTGGAACATCCGCGGGCTCCTGGTAGGCCTCGAGTCTCTCTCTTCTCTCCTGGCCTCCAGGTGTCCGGCGTGTTTCTGCCTTCAGGAGACGATACTGGGCTCCCGTTCCCTCCCTCGAGTGTCCGGCTACTGCGGGCTCCCTTCCCCGCATCTCGATGGGGCGGGTAGGGGGGGCTCCGCGGTCTTCGTGCACCGCTCCGTCCCTTTCCGCCCCCTCCCGCTCTGTACTGTCTTGCAAGCTGTGGCCGTGCGCCTTTCTTTGTGGCGTCAGCCTACGGTCTGCTCTCTTTACCTCTCCCCTAACGTACGCCCTCCACCCGATTCTCTCCGTGACCTAATTCTGCAGCTTCCCCGCCCTTTCCTGCTTCTTGGGGACTTCAACAGTCGGGACCCGGCCTGGGGGGACGTTTGCTCCACCTTTCTCTCCGGGACCCTTCTTTCCCTTATGGACGAGCTAGAGTTCACCTTTCTGAACGATGGCTCCCCAACCTGCCTCCACTCGGCCCATGACAGTTTCACCTGTATTGATCTTTCCCTGGTTTCCCTCGATATCGTGACGGAGTTCACCTGGGAGGTCCTGCCGGATTCTTCCGACAGTGACAATTTCCCTGTGTGTCTTACCCCAACCCGTCTCCTCCCCCCCACCTCTGTCCGCCCGCGCTGGCTGTTCGCCCGAGCGAAATGGGCCTCATACACGAGGTGCACGGTGATCTCGCCGTCCATTCCTGTCTTTCCCTCCGTTAGTGAGGCCCTCGCCTTTCTCGAAAGCAAGATCCTCTCGGCTGCCACCAGTTGCATCCCCCGTACCTCAGGCTCCCCCAGGCCGCGCAGCGTCCCATGGTGGACCCCAGAGTGCTCCCGTGCCGTTCAGGAGCGGCGCCGTGCTGGCCGTCGCTTCTACCGGACTCGCCAGCCGGAGCATAAGATGGCGTTTCAGCGCCTGAAGGCAGTGGCCCGTCGGGTCTTGAAACTAGCCCGGCGTACCTCCTGGCGGAGTTACGTGTCCGGGATCTCTCCTCGACCGCCCCCTCGACTGTTTGGCAAGGTGCGTAGCTTTGAGGGGACCCGTGTCCCCCCTCGACCCCCGGTGCTTCGGGTCGGGGACGACGAGTTCGTGTCCGATCCGAAGGCCGTCGCGAACGCACTCGCGGCGCACTTCGCAGCCATCTCCAGTTCCGATTCCCCCCACTCCCGCCGCGACCCACCGGAATTTCCACCTCATAGGGATGACCCCTATAATCACCTCTTCCACATGACAGAGCTTCGGGAGCCCTCCGCCCCCGACGCTCCTCCGCCCCCGGCCCCGATAATATCCCCTATGACTTGTTACGGCACCTCCACCCCTCTGCTCTCAGCTTTCTACTGGACCTCTATAACCGGATTGGTTGGAGGGTTCATTTCCGGACCGATGGCGTGAGTCCATCGTCGTCCCCATCCCGAAGCCCGATAAAGACCCCTCACTCCCGTCGAACTATCGCCCCATTTCCCTAACATGCTGTGCCTGCAAGGTGATGGAGGCGATGGTCGCCTCGCGGCTGTCCTTTACCTTGGAGGCGAGTGACCAGTACCCTGCTACCCAGGCTGGTTTCCGGCGCTTCCGGTCTACCACCGACCCCCTCCTTCTCCTTAGCCATGACGTGCAGGAGGCTTTCTCCCGGCGTCAATTTGTACTCGCCGTCTTTTTCGACCTCCAGAAGGCCTACGATACTACCCGGCGGAGCGCGGTCTTCGACTGCTTACGCTCCCTGGGTTTCGTAGGCTTTCTCCCTTCCTTTATTTATAACTTCTTGTCCGCCCGTTCTTTCCGCGTCCGCATCGGTTCTGCCCTCTCTGACCGCTTTCCGTTGGAGGAGGGTGTCCCTCAGGGTAGTGTCCTTAGCGTCTTGTGTTTCTCACTCGTGATGAACACAGTCGCTACGGTCCTGCCTACATCCGTTCGTAGCTCCCTCTATGCCGATGACCTGGCTATCTATTGCTCTGGCCGCCTCCCGTCTTTGGCTGAACGTCGGCTCCAGCTAGCCATCAACGCGGTGGTTCGCTGGGCGTCCTCGGTTGGCTATGCTTTCTCACCATCTAAGTCTTCCAGTATGCTTTTCCGTCCTCGGCGCCTCCGTCTGTCGCATACCTTCGCCCTTACCCTTGCCGGCACTCCTCTTCCCCTCGTCCCATCCGTTAGATTCCTGGGTATGACCCTCGACGGATTTTTCGGTTGGGTTCCACACCTTAGGCGGTTGCGGCAAACATCTCGCCGCACCCTCTCCCTTTTGGGTCATCTGTCCCACACGACCTGGGGGCGGACAGGCGTACTCTGCTGCGCCTGTACACCTCCCTGGTGCAATCCCGTGTCGACTACGGCTGTGTGGTCTACAGCTCCGCCTCCTCTCGGCACTCCGATGCTGGATCCTCTCTCCACCGTGGCCTTCGCCTGGCGTCGGGTGCCTTCCGCTCGTCCCCTGTCGCTAGTCTTCAGGTGGACTGTGGACACCCCCCCCTGCCCCTTCGCCGGGGCCTTCTCATGGCGAAGTGTTACCTTCGCATCTGCCGCCTTCCGATGTCCCTACTCTTCTCCGCGATCTCCCAGGCGCTACCCCGGCCTGACATGTGGCATTTCGCTGCCTCTCTGGCCGAGATTTTCTCGTCCCTGGGGATCCCCCCACCCTCTATTCTGCCGTTCTCCTTCGATCTGTCGCCCCCTGGCGGACCACCCTATCTGCCGTTGCCAGGCGCTCCGTGGCCTGCGTAAGGAGTCTCTTCCTGCCGTCCTCCGGTCTTCTTTTCTGGCCCATCTTCCCGTCCATTCGGACGACGTTCCCGTCTACACCGACGGCTCGCGCTCCCCTGCAGGTGTCGCGGCCGCCGTCTTCTCTCCGTCATTGTCACCTACCTCCCGGGGTATCCCCCTGCCGGTTCAGGCCTCCATCTTTTCCGCGGAGCTCTTTGCCCTTCTGGAAGCCCTCCGTCTGGTATCGGGTTGTTCGCGGTCCTCCTGTACCATTTTTTCGGACTCGCTGAGCGCCCTTCAGGCGCTCGAGCCCGGTCCGCCGCCTCGCTGCCTCCCCTCCCCCGCCCGCTCCCCTTCTCAGACTATGTGCAGGTCTTTCGTTCCTTTTACGACCGCATGTGGCAACAGTCCTGGGACGATGCCACCGGAAATAAACTCTGGTCCATCCGCCCCCGTCTGTCATATTGGGTGTCCTCTTTCCACCGCTCCAGACACAAAGAGGTCGTCCTTGCGCGGCTTCGCATCGGCCATACGCGCCTCACGCACGGCTATCTTATGTTCCGGCAGGAGGTCCTCGTTGCGCCTCCTGCCAGTCGCCCCTCACCGTCTCTCACATCCTTGTGGAATGCCCCACCCTGTCGTCAGTACGTCGTCGCGCCTTCCCGTTCCTTTCTGATTTCCCCCTCCCCGAACGTTTACGCCTTATGCTCGCTGAGAGCCCTCTCTTCTCGCTTGACCGTCTTTTCCTCTTCCTCTCCCAATCTCGCATCCTATCTGAGCTTTAGGTGACTTCTCACCTGTAGTCCGCTGTTCTCCCTTTTCTAGTGCCTTTTCTCCGTCTCCGTTTCTCTTTCTCGTATTCCGCCTCGCCATGATATCCGCTACCATATAGCGGGAAGTGGCGGTAAACGCCCCAATACAAAAAAAAAAAAATATATAATATATATATATATATATATATATATATCAGAGCAATGCGCGGTGAGGTTGCGGTGTGGATTACAAACCCCCGAAGGTCCACCGCATCGCTGCAATCAACATGGAACTCCTCAATGAACTTCTCAAGTTCCTGGAGTCTTTTCTTCATGCATCTAAAGCCTGTGAAGGTCAGACAGAGCTTACCATCTTTCTTGGAGCAAATATTCACCCCCACCTGCTTCACAAAACAGCCATCTTCAGTCCAAAGCAGAAGAGTATGAGGGCTCTCTCACCAACAGACAGGAAGCTTGTCCTCGACCACGTGAGTGGCTTAGTGAGAGGAACTTTAGTCTTGGCGGACAGGTCGTGTCGGCAAGGAGAATTTGCCTCAAGCCTTCCAATGTCAATGACATTTTATTCCTTAACTCCAGCTTGTGTGTTAAGGATAAGTAGAACTAGGACTGAAATATGTTATGGAACTGAAACTTGTATTGTGAGGTATAAGAGTCTTGTATAACATGTTATATAAGACTCTTATAAGTATATATGCTTGTATACTTATACGTATGTACTCTTATATTCTCTTATATTATACTCGTATACTCTTATAGTATATACTCATATAGTATACTTATATACTCTTATCTTATATATATTAAACCTATACATAGAAATATATACAAAAATGTTGCAGTGCGGGAGCGGTTTGGACCCTGCGCGGGTGCGGTGTGGTTGCGCTTTCAAGCACTGCGGTTCCGGTGTGGTTGCGGTTATAACACTGCGGGCGCAGTGGGGGTGCGGATCCAATCAGTAGAACCGCCCAGGGCTCTGATATATATATACAGGGCGTCCCAAAAAAATGTATACACACTTTAAATACTTATAAAGGCAGTGTTTATTAAAATACATTTCATTTTCAAAATGTAATAGAATCTACAGACATTATTTAATTGTTTTGTCAACGCCTGTTTTCAAACTGACGTCCGTTCTGGTCCAGGCACTGCTGATAACGCGAAGCAATGGAATCGCAAACATCACGAAACATTTCGTTTGGTATTTGTGTGCATTCTCGTTCAATGGCTGCTCTCAATTCAGCGACTGTTGCAGGTTTTATAGCGTAGACTTTGTCTTTTAAGTACCCCATAAAAAAAGTCTAGTGGTGTGAGGTCTGGTGAACGCGGAGGGTATTCTACGAAACCCCTTCGTCCAGTCCACATCCACATCGTGCCAAGTACCACTCGCAATACTCCTCTTCGGTCCGGATCATCTTCATTAATAGCATGGACTAATCTTGGAATGTAACGTTTCCATTGACAGCGCTTCAAAATGCGTTGGACAGACGATTCTGAAATTCCTACCTCACGACTCGCTTGCCGCACAGATTTTCTTGGACTTTGGTGATACGTTTCCAGTACTCTTTCTTGCTTTGTGGGGCTTGTCGATGTCCTTGGTCTTCCGGAACGCTTCTTGTGGACATTCTGAACAGTTCCATCGGCTTCAAACTTATCTCTAATTCAAGTGATGGTAAGTCGCGTTGGTGGATCTGTTGAAACTCCCTCCTAAACTGTCTTTGCACTTCAACTGCGTTTTCACACTTCCAGTAGCATTTTAGAATGAATTTCCTTTGTTCAAAGCTTAGTCTGACTGCCATTATTAATTCTAATGGGTTTAACTTGGAAAGAAAGAAAACATCAATGAGCTATCAGCTGTTAAAGTGTGTATACATTTTTTTGGGACGTCCTATATATATATAATATATTATATATATATATTATATATATATATCTATATATATATATATATATATATATATATATAATATATTACACAAATTCGTCATTAAATTCGCAGAATTTTCACTAACTACACAAACTGTCATATAAAATACAACCATAACTTAAAATCACACTCTCTTCATAAAGAAATCCATATACGTGTGGTAAGGAGTTAAAAAGTCAATAAATTCCACGATTTTACTGACTGGAGTACACACACACACACACACACACACACACACACACACACACACACAGGGTGAGTCAAAAGTCAGGAAACATAGGAAGGCTCGGAAACTTTTATTGCAAAAAGACATGTGTTATAAGATGTGCTATATATGTTCTCCTTTCACTTCCAGACATTTCTGGACTCTGTTTCCCAACTCAACCTGGAGTCTTTCCAGTGCATCGGGCTGGATTGCAGCACAGGCTTCTGTAATGCGTTGCTTCAAGTGGTTTGTGTCCCGGATCTTCAGACCATACACAATGGCTTTGAGGTGTCCCCAGAAAATAGGAAAGGCAGAATGTGTAGTGTTCCCAAACTAAAGGCCAGTTAAAGGACATAAGCAACTCTGAAGGAGAATGCCTTGGTTGTCAGGGGACCAAGACTTTAACCAGCTACCCAAAGACATCAGGAGCATCACTGGTATCAAAGTTGAAGTCTTCAAAAGAAGATTAGACGCGTGGATCAGGGCGGTACCGGATGAGCCGGGTGTGTCTGGCTATGTGCGATGAAGCTCATAAGAAACCAACTCTCTCCTCCACCAGGATAGGCCTAGAGGTAGACCACTAGCTTGAGTTCCACGTGAAGAGAGACCGACACACAGAACATCTACAAGGATACAAATTAAAATGAAAAAGATAGTATATGCTGCATATATAAGGTGACCAGATTTTCTGGAGTTAAAAGCGGGCCATCTCTTGAATAATAAATAGAAAATATTGCGCTCGCTTACATCCAATAGCCAACTGGTATAAAATAGGTTGTAACATGAAATTATATTTACTGAATAAGCAAAAATAACCTGCTTACCTTTTAATTATCGTACTTCTTATATGTATTTTCACATGTATTTGCTTTACGGTAGCAAAAGTTCCTTAAAGTCATATTGCTTACAGGTAGTAATTTTGATAAAGCGGGACATTTAAGTTCATTATCTCCCAAAGCGGGACATTTCCACGTCTCCTAAAGTTTCTAGGGCACAGCGGGACATAAAACTCAGAAAGCGGAACAGTCCCGCCGAAATCGTGACGTTTAGTCAGCTTATATATATATATATATATATATATATATATATATATAAAGAACGACGCTTGTGTAGAAGAGCGTTCCGCACAAGATGAGGAGGGAGAACGATTGCCGGTCAGATATGCTATCTACTACACCATGGACCTCGATCAATCAGAAGTCGTAATTCTCCTACATACGAGCAGAAACCAATGCCCTGAGGGGGCACCTTCGCATGCCGTACCTCATTTTTCATTTGTTCGTTCTCCCTCCTCATCTTGTGCGGAACGCTCTTCTACCCAAGCGTCGTTCTTTACATTAGTTATACTGTGTGTGTTGATTGCAGTTAAAATGTATATATATGTACGGCATGCGAAGGTGCTCCCTCAGGGCATTGGTTTCTGCTCGTATGTAGGAGAATTACGACTTCTGATTGATCGAGGTCCATGGTGTAGTGGATAGCATATCTGACCGGCAATCGGATGATCCCGGGTTCGATTCCCGGGTGGTACCTCATTTTTCATTTGTTCGTTCTCCCTCCTCATCTTGTGCGGAACGCTCTTCTACACAAGCGTCGTTCTTTACATTAATTATACTGTGTGTTGTTTGCAGTTAAAATGTATATATACACTTCCTTTTTCATTTTAATTTGATTTGCAACTTTGTAGATGTTCAGTTGTAGGTTCATTTATCTCAATTACAATTCAGTCCAAGAGCAAATAAACCTGGGCCTACTTGATGCCTTTATTATTAGTTTTCTGACTGCTGCTGTAGGCCCTAGGCGTTTTCTTTTGTTAGTGAACAGCGAAAAATCTGGCTCATTAAAATGTTCATCACATATCACTATCCGTTTCATTTTGGGCTAAGTTTTAGGTCCACTCTTCCACAATTAGACGTTCAGATATCAAAAAGATCTTTGGTTTTAGGGAAATTAAAAAACTTTTACTTTTTATGGAAGTTTCTATATTGTTACACAGTACTGCGGCACACTTTAAAGGCATTTTGCATTTATTTACAACATACAACTTTAATTAACTTTGAATGCTTTGAATATGAGACGCCATTAATTTTTTATTTAGAGTTGAGTTATTACGTCATCAACCCCCAACATCTTTGATTGGCTTAAAAAATATCCTCCGTCCTTGTTGCATGATTATAATACTGCAATTTTTAAGACTATCACTTAATTAAGAAATTATAAATTAAATACGGTACATAATTTTATAAAAATAAATTGGGTACGTTGAAATTACTAGGGGCACTCAATATATTTTGCCCCACCCTTTTTTCTTACTAAATAATAGGCCATGGGGTTAAAATGTCTTTTGGGCCGTAAGTTTGAACTTTCTGCGCTTTACATAACCATATTTTTCCAGTGTGAACCTCCCCTCCTTGTATAAAACCGTTTTTAAACGCCCTTGTATAAAACCGATGGTTAACGCAGTTTCAAAAGTGGCGTCTGACAGTGATGTGCGTCGTAAACAGAGAGCTGTTATCGAGTTCTTAACCGCAGAGAAGGAAACCGTTGGAAATATTCACAAATGTCTACAAAACGTTTACGGAGATGCTGCTGTTGATCGAAGCACAGTTGGACGCTGGTCTAAACGTGAGAGATCATCGGAGAGAGGGAGAGCCAGCCTCGATGATAAGCCACGCAGTGGTCGCCCGGCATCGGCTGTGACATTTCGTACTGTGCAACGTGCTAACAGCATCATTCGATCAAATCTGCGCGTCACATACAAGGAGCTATCACTGGAGCTAGGAATTAGTGAAGGAAGTGGGAATCCGATAATTCAGCAACTGAGATACTCAAAAGTGTGTTCACGGTTTGTTCCTCGCCAACTGACTGAAGATCACAAAGCCCAAAGAAAAGAAATTGCTTCTGAATCGTTGGTTCGATATGAGACAGAAGGGGATGACTTCCTTTCACGAATTGTGACTAGGGATGAGACTTGGGTACACCACTTTGAACCTGAAACAAAACTCCAATCCATGGAGTGGCATCACGCATACTTTGTGGGGTGATATCGAGTATAAAAGTTAATATAACATCGGTGCTATTTCCAACCGTTGCAGAGCTACGGACGTTTTAAGGTGCACAGAAAAAAATAAACGAGAGTATTAATCTGATGTATTTATTGCTACATTTTATGAGATACACCTTATAAATGTTCAAAATGTCCGCCTCGGCTTTCAATGCACAACCTTGTTTGTTCCAAACAAGAGTCCACTATCCATTGAATCATTTCGGGGCGTTCTCGTATGTAAGCAGTGGCATCCATAATCCGACGCAAGAGTTTCTCTCTCGTTTCTAGACCATCTCTTTCATAAGGCCCTATAAAAAGAAATCTAACGGGGTTAGGTTCGGAGATCTCGGGGTCCACGATATTGGACTAGCACGACCAATCCAACGATTCCCGTACCGCTGATTCAAGTAATCCGTAACATGACGACCAAAATGTGGTGACGCCCCATCGTGCTGAAAGAATATCCTGCGTGTTGGCTCCAAGGGCACGTCCTCCATCAGAAGCGGCAATTCGTTTGTCAGGAAGTTCAGATAAATATCAGCAGTTAATTGTTGTTCCGAAACGAACGGTCCAGTCAGCTGATCTCCAATTACACCGCACCAAACATTCACCGAGAATCGATGTTGAAAGTTTCCTTCAACGATACCGTGGGGATTATCGGCGGACCACAAGTGGGAATTTCGTCTATTGTTAATTCGATCCCGAATGAACTGTGCTTCATCACTAAACAATATGCGATTAAGAATTTGGCGGTGCATAACCATCCACTGGCAAACTTGAACACGTTTATCATAATTATCCAGTTGAAGAGCTTGCACACGTTGAAAATAATAGGGATACAAACCCTCATCATGTATGATTCGCCATACACGCGATGCGAATTCACCAATTCATCGAGAAATTCTTCGAACACTGGTAGTTGTGCTACGTTGTACTAGGTCCAGTATTCGCTCCTCCACAGCAACGGGCCGTCGTGCTACATGGTCTTGGTTATGTGGAACAATTGTCCCTGTTTCCCTTAATCTCTGGTGTGTGTCACTAAACACTTGCCTGTTCCGTATTTGACGGTTCGGAAAACGTCTTCGATATTCCTCAACTGCCGCTCTGCTGTTACCATCACAGATTCCATAAATGAAATGGATATCAGCGTATTCAGCGGGTGTGAACTGTTAACCCTCTAACGCCGACTGGGTCGAATACGTACCGTTTCAAATACACACATTTAACCCTACAAAAACGTTCGGCGTTAAAGGGTTAATTCATTTTGATTGGTCACCTTAGCGCAACACAGTGTCTCGTACCACAGATCAGAACCAACTGAAAGAAAAAAAATTAAGATTAGTAGTGGTAACTTCGTTAACCGAAACTACCACCAGTACTGCCGTCTATCGAATTACACACAAGTAGGGATTTGTTTTTTGCACATCTTAAAACATTCGTAGCTCCGCAACGGTTGAAAATAGCACCTATGTTGTATAAACTTTTTTACTCGATATCACCCCCCCCCCCCCCCAAAGTATGGCAGACCGGTTGTGAAACACCCTGTAAATATATGAACAAGTTTATTGGCAGACCATAGTCCATATGACAAATATTAATAATACACACTGACAATAGGATACAATGACAATTCATATATTAAGGACAGAAATACAATTAATGAGAAATAGTACAGTAATGTCGAAGTTAAGTGGAGCTACAGACAGACGTTTTCATACCATGAATTCCATAGCTTAGAAGACATACGGCAGGACTGATGAATAGCTTGGATAATCGGGTGGTTGATTTTTTTAATTCTTTGTATTAGACTGTATTGAGTTACCTCGGAGAAGCTCGGGACATTGTGGGTAGCAAACATTTGTGAAGCTGAGCATCTCGGGGGTAATTTATGTACGAGTCTAAAAGATCTGTTGGATAGCAAATTTAGGGTTCTGCCAGAACTTTTTTTATAATTCACCCAGAGTTGCTGTCCGTATATATTACTGCAGATATAGAGCGTCCGTCACTTGTTTATGACTAGAATTATATAAGTTGTTAATGTACTGATAAAATTAATAAAGTTACTGGGTTGTTATTAGAGGCCACCAGTTTGTTCGTCGCTGCAATTTATAAATATAAAAGGAAAAGGAAATGTTCACCGGGTTTTGTATTTAATAATAAAGTTAATGAAAAATTATTTGACAATTAATCACAAACAATTAATATTACAAAATAAAAATGGTACAGGATAAATGCAAGTGAACATTTTATCATACATTGATTGTATTCCAGGGAAATAAGCACTGAATAATAATAAGTGACTATGAATTATATGATGATGCGCGACGTATTCCCGAGATGAAAACAAATGCAGCCTGTACTTCCAGAGCACGGTATAAATGATTGAACGAGGTAGGCAAAGAGAAGAGCCTAGATGGAGGAAATGTTAGGCGTTCGAAGGCACAATGAAGACTGTTTTTGCTTGAATTCCTTTCAGTAGCGTAGCTAGGATTTTCATACGGGGAGGGGTCGATGCGCCATAGAGACATGTCATATGAAGGCGAAGACCAATAAAAAAATGATGCACATTAACCACTGTGCTTTATTCCACACATCACCATCTCTGACAGATGAAATAACCTCACATTAATGCACTCTGATTAGGTAGATAAACAGTCAACGAGTCTGTCGTCGTCCTTTTGTCATGTATTTTTTATGACAGTTTTGGGGTCGACTTTACGGCTTCGGTGGATGCTTAAGAGGGGAAGACCCTCCAGACCATCTTCGCCCATAGTAGTCTTGAACTCGCTCTTCATCCTCTACACCATTGAGAAGGTGCGCTCAGCAGAACAGCCAGTTCTGCAGTGCAGTGTGCATAGTAGTTTCAGCAGGCACTTGACTTTTGGCAGCATCTGCGCAGCAACCGCACCCAGTGCTTCCAGAGTGCTTTTGGGCCTTACAGGTCCAGCACACGTCAGCCCACCAGCAGACCAGAGTTGCCAAACCTGAATCACGAATGTCGCTAGACAAGCCCTCGAAAGTCATAGAAAATCGTTGGATTTCCTATCAATGTCGATATGTATAATTTTTACAATGACATCGTTAAATTTAAAAATCGCTAAAAATTGCAGGAAGTCTCCAGAATGTCGCTAGATTGCAGGTCGCTATACACAAAAATAAGTCTGCAGCTAAGTGAGGTAACTGAGCTCGTCCGCAGCCGTTTTTCATATGATCAAAAGTGTCATGAAATGCTCAAAAACTGAAAAAAAAAAAATAAAAACTACGTAATTGAAGTTTTTTATCACAGATAAGAGGAATTGGAAAAAATAGATACATTGCTCTTGCTTAAGGGAAGGCAATTGACCGCTCTGACCCCCCCCTCCCCTGGCTACGCTACTGATTCCTTTGGATCTTCACCCAGAGGAATTCGAGGTTCTTTTCGTGAGTTTTTCTTTGAAGATTTATTGTAGGTTTCTTGACTACCCGCAGAATTTTGTTCGTTTTCAAACTGTGTTTAATGTAGTGTTTGTAAGCCCATGAAACCATTTTTTGGTTCCTGTATTTGCAATGGTCCTCTCGTATGGTGGTCGCATTTTGGCTGGTTTTATATGATATTTGTAGAACAGATCTTCCCTAGCTCTACGAGTTTCAACGAAAATCACATTTACAGCGGTGGAAGGAAAGGTTTTGTGGTAGGTCACACACACACACACACACACACACACACACACACACATACACACACACAATCTTAAACAATAAATCTCACTGTGTGTGTGTGTGTGTATATATATATATATATATATATATATATATATATATATATATACACACAGAGTGAGATTTATTGTTCAAGATTTACATATCTATCGATCCAATAATTCTTTTTTTTTAATTTTTATTATTTTTATTTAGTTTTATGTATTGTTTATGTCGTGTATAATTTTCAAATTTTTTTTTTTTTCCACTTTGTGTGTTTCAAGTTTCTTTCGAAAATACTGTTATTTTAAATAAATGTTTGTTACGAGAATGTTACCCATGCAAAAGTCACATGAAAGTTACCCACAAAAAAAAAAACCACTGGAACCTTTACGAGGAAAAGTTATTCTTTTTTGATAGGGTTTTTTTAACCTCCTTCCCAAACTATAAGGTCATTTGATGGAGGAAACCCACAGCTTTATGTAGGGTCTGAGCCACGGGTCGCTACATAATCTGGACGCGGAGGATGGTCTACCATCCAATTACTCTCCAAACTCAATATCTTTTTGTTTTTATGCAGGCAGGAAGGGCCAAGGGCGATTGCCCACATACACCCCTCACATAGAAGAAGAGAGCCAAAATCAAGGTCCGGGGTTTTTGAGATGCCCGGACACTCTGCGTTTGAAAGATTGGAGGTTATATACAGGAGGAAAGATGAATTGAGGAAGATTGTTCCAGAGATGACCGATTGAGTAGACGAAAGATTGAAAATACCGATTAACTCGTTGCGTTAGAGAGTTGGACAGAAAAGAAATGAGAATGTGTCGAAAGTCTGGTGCTGTGTGCTCTCCTTAAAGGAGGAGGCATGCAGTTAGAGAATTCAAAAGAGCAGTGTCCGTTATAATAGCGATAGTAAAAAGCGAGTGAGGCAACAGTGTGGCGAAGAGAGAGGGATTGAAGAGTGTCAGTAAGAGGCAGGGAAGTGATGAGACGAAAAGCCTTTGATTCCACTCGGTCAAGTCGGACTGTGTGGGTTGAGCCACCCCACACATGAGAAGCGTACTCCATACAGGGCGGACAAGA
Organism: Bathynomus jamesi; assembly: GCA_023014485.1. Classification (NCBI taxonomy): domain Eukaryota; kingdom Metazoa; phylum Arthropoda; class Malacostraca; order Isopoda; family Cirolanidae; genus Bathynomus; species Bathynomus jamesi. The sequence continues at coordinate 90,865 of JAJOZX010006050.1, read as the reverse complement.
CCTCTGTACACAGAGAGTAACCTAACCTCTTAGAAGCTGTTTTGGAAAGAGAGTATATGTGATCTTTCCAGGAAAGATCACGAGAAAAGGAAACACCAAAAATGTTGAGAGAAGAGGAAGGATTGAGTTGTGTATTGTTGAAGGTAAGGGGATAGTCGTGTGGAAGATTGTGACGCGTAGACAGATGGAGAAACTGAGTTTTTGAGGCATTGAAAGCCACAAAGTTTTCTCTGCCGCAGTCAGAGATGGCAGAAAGATCAAGGGTCAGGTGTACCATAGCCGTCCCACGCGAATCGTGGATAAATGTAAAACGTTGCATATCGGTAGAAACATTGTTAAAGAAAAGTAGTCTGTGCGAGACAAGACACTAACGAATGTTACGGTAGAAAAAGATTTAGGTGTTATTGTTGCCGACACTCTTAAGCCGAGTAAGGAATGCATCGGAGCAGTCAGTAAAGCAAATGCTATCTTAACCCTATATGGACAACTGTTACAAATTTCTAACCTTTCATATACACACATTTATAACTTAACCCTACAGAAAATTCTGTCCATATAGGGTTAAGATTTATTGGTAGATCATTTAAATTTAAGTCGGAAAAACAATGCTAACATTATAACATTCCTTAGTACGCCTCCACTGAAATACTGCATTCAATTCTGGTCCCCATGTTTACGATAGGATATAGACAGAATGGAGAGAGAGTCACGACAGACTACAAAGATGGTTCCTAGACTTAGAAACAAATCATTCACTGTCCGTTAGGAAATTTATTCTCACTCGTAAAAAGCGTATTCAAGGAGATTTAATCCAATTTTTAAAAATTACTAAAGGTTTTGATAACGTCGATGGTGCAAAATACCTTCAGAAATGCAAACAGAACTCGCGATAATGGTCTCAAATTAGTGGGTAAACATTTTAATTCTAATAAAGGTAAACATTTTTTCTTCAATCGTATAGTTAATTCGTGGAATGGATTGCCATCCAGCGTAGTTCAAAGTAATTTGGTCGAGTCCTTTAAAAAAGAGAGTGGATGCTTATCTTACCTTAAACCGCAAGTTAGAAGCATTTGTTAGCTCATAAAAGTACAGTAGAATCTTCACTCGGATTCTCTCTGCTTTAAAATTTTCACCTACCTCTAAATTTCCTTTCTTTCTTTCACTTGTTTTCAAATATTCCTCCATATTTTAACCTTCCTCCTCAAAAAGACAGCCTCGTAGGGACCAGCCGGTCTGTTGCTGTTTGGTGTCCTTTGTATTCCTTTGTATATATATATATATATATATATATATATATATCATTTTTTAACTCTGAATATCGATCGGACTAATGCTTGCAGAGCTTTTCCGCTGTTGGGATCGTTTTTATTTGGGCGCTCCCACCCAACCTAAAAATGCAATAAACATTCCAACAAACCTGGTCAAACAACTACATGCAGGAAATACTGTAACTAGTTTCACACACAGTACTTACTGTAAGAAAAGCTAAATCAATAAAACGGTAATACTAAGTCATAAATAAATAAAATATGCTACAGTATTTTCATATACATTACTTACCTTAAGTAATTAAGTATGTTTCTGGTAACAAATTATATGGTTAGTGCAATCATGTAACATGATTGGGTTAACCATTTGAATTGGTTGGTGGATATTAAACTACCGTATGTATTTGGTTGTTATAACTATTTTTCTCAATATATACAATACAGTATATACAAAAATAAGCCCCTTATTCGGGGTGTCTGGTATTCTGAAGTCCGGCATTCAGAGGTTTTAATATATATGTATATATGTAAAGGACAGAGACAGACAGAGACAGACAGAGAGAGAGACTATAATTTGTGAAAATTTTGTTGCCGTATTTGAAATGTGTGCCAAATTTAGGGTTTTCTTTTTTATTTATTTTTTCTGTCAGCGATTGTTTTAAAGATTTCACGGCCCCTTATGATGTTTATTTATTATTGGCGCCGACTAGAAGATGGCGGAGATAGGACGTTTTATGCGGTTTGTATGTGGGTATATGTGTGGGTGTGGCCTTGGTGGTCGCAAACCCACTCACGCCCCACGCAATCGATGTCCATTGGCATCTTACTCGAGTACGGTTTATTTTTATTTTATATTTATGATAAACAATTTATGAGATCATTTTTAATTATTTCGATTAACTAAATGAGTTTTTCAGTTGACTAATTCCATTTAATTCCACGAGTTGAATTAACTAAATAGCCACGGAGAAATAATAATTGAGGCATGTCGAAAGCCCCCATGCTTAGTTATTATTGTTTAATTAACAAAACGTTTCATGAATTTATAAAGACGTGTTTTACCACCACTTTCGTTTATAGTAAAATTAAGATCACATCTAAAACATTCTCCAAAGGTAAAGGAAATTCCTCAATGAAGAAGTTGACCTTTCATCAACATTTATTCAGAGGATATTTTGAGGGGATTTCCTTTTTTTTTTGTGGGGGGGAAATTGTACACAAGTATAGTTCCTCGCTCAGCTAAACACGCAAAATCTACGAAACCCTTGATTCATTATTAACATAAAGGTTAATTAAATAGAGCACCGTTAACCAAACAGTTAAAACGTGTGTTTAGCGAGTGACTTTGTTTACAATTCTATACGATGTTTGTTAATTCTTTTACATTTTGTGAATTCAGTAGAAAAGGTCAGAAATTTAGAAATTTGGACTGGAGAAGAATCGAGCCTACACTAGTGATTTTGTGGCTTGTATTTCCCATTTGAGAGAGAGAGAGAATATATACAGTGTGTATATATGTGTGTGGTGTGTGTGTGTGTGTGTGTGTGTGTTAGTTACTATGTAAAATTTCTGGATTCACTGAAATTCAATGACTGAAATAATAATATTGTGTCAGAAAAAGAGTTCGAGTCTATATATAGGTCACAATATATATATATATATTATATATATATATATATATATATATATATATATATATAATAAATATAGAAATAAAAATTGTGGAGGAGCATACAAATTTGTAAGGGAAACTACCAGTTTTAGCACTTAGCACTTTGCCCTTTTTGTCTAAATCTATTCTGAACGGATTCAAAACAAGAAGATAAAGTGGATTGTTTACAACCAATTTTATAGATAATGCCTGAATTATATATAGGTCACAAAAAATAAAAAAATAAAAATAAATTGAAAAGTAAAAATTGTAAGAGGAGCATACAAATTTATAAGGGAAAACTACCAAAGTTTTAGCACTTTGCCCTTCTTGTCTAAATCCGTTCTGAACGCATTCAAAACAACAGGATCAAGTGGAAAAAGACCCTGGCTCATGTTAAAATTATTTGTAAGTTGGATAATAGCAGACTCAATAATATTTCTATTAACAATGTTGCTAGAGTGAAACAAAACTGAAGCATTATTTCAATCAATACAGTAGGATAACTGACAAATGGACAAAATGGGCACTGGACGACTGTCCCGTTCTAACGGAATATTGATGCTGTTTTACACGCGTGTGCAAATCCTTTCCCGTCTGACCAATGTAAAAGGAATCACATTGTTTACAACCAATTTTATAGATAATGCCTGAATTATTGGTAGGGCTATTTTTAACTGATATTTTTCACAATATTGTTATATGAAAATACTACATTAATATTCAGTTTAAGTTCATTCGCAATGCCTAAAAAGCCTGGGAAAAATGGAAGTACTAAAATATTCTTTGACAAAGTGCGAGTGTTATTATTCACGAGATAGAAGGTTCGTTTTGCCTTGTTAAGACAAGATTCCATAAACGCAGGTAGGTAGCACAGATCACTTCTGAGAATCATCGGGGTTGGCATCCCATGGTTGTGGTACGTCGACGATATTTTGTGTATCTGGCCCATGAAGCGTGACCTGGATGACTTCCTCCTACAGTTGAATGATCAAGTTTCCTCCATTAAGTTTACTTTAGAAGTGGAATAAGACAAGTGAATCCCGTGTTTGGATGTGCGTGTACATAGGGAAAGCCTAGGTTTTAAGTTTAGTATCTATCGAGAAAAAACAAACAATTTGTCCTACTACACTTTTACTCCGGACATGATACCCCCATTAAGAAGGTTATATTTTCTTCAATGTTTCTCCGCGCTCTTGGTGTAAATAATTACACCGGACAATAATTTTCAACTTTTTGTCTTTAACTGACACAAAAGAGTTTTCACCTAGTTCATTTGGACATGCTCATTTCAATGAAATATTCAAAATTCTCTATCACGTCTAGATTTTTAGTTAGGGCGTTGACAAAAGCTTAATTCCTAGTTTGTAGGCGTCCTCTTAATACGCAACGCATATGTACAGGGTGAGTTAAGTCTCCATACATAGGCAAAATGGTCACTTTATTATGCAATCACTTGTAAGTCACAAAATATGCTCTATGTGGGCACCATTACACTGAATGCACATACGGACGGCCACTTCTCGGTTGGTCTGCAACACTTCCAGTCTTCTTGAACTTCTCAATGAGTTTGGCAACGGTGTCGTGTGTGATGTGCGTGCCGGGGGCTTGTCTCTTGTTAAAATCCTCGGCAACCTTGCGACAGCTTCCTGATAGTCCAGGCAATCTAGAGCAAAAATAGCTTCAACCTGGGCACAATTGCTTCAGAAGCTTTCTAAACTGTTTCCAGCTCAGGAACCATTGCAGAATAACATATCCAAAATCCGACAAAATTGGACCCCGGGAACACCCCCAAAAATGAAATTCAAAATGGCGGACTGGCAGTTTCCTACGAAATACAATAAATTTTAATTTCGCTTTGTAGAGAGAGTTATGACGTTTTTCTTGATCAGTAAAATGTTTTAAAACACATTTTCGTTTCTAAATTAACCTATATGACACTAAAAATTGTATTAGGCGGCTAGTATTAAACTATGACGTCACGTAATGTAAATAAAATATACTGTATGGAGTGTATGTGAGAATGGACATTGCTACATCTTTATAAACTTATATTATATACAACTCTTTAATTCCTACTACCCACTATCAAATCTGCGTATTTGTGCTTGTCATTTTCTTTAAAACTGTTATTATGTACTCCTTTTAAATACTGCAACACAGTTTATTAATTTGTGTTTTCTGTTTCAGACTGACTCGGTGTACGGCTGACTCGGTGTGCGTCCGCCTTCAAGAATGCAGACCCCTGAAGAATTGTGCGTGATTTGTAAGGAGAAATTGGACAGCGGACAGGAAGTGGTTCACATCTCGCAAAAAGGAGCAGATGGTATAAATGCATCCAGCCGCAGCCGTGGAAGCGATGTTGTTGCAACAGCTGGAATAAGTGTTCACGTTGTATGTAGGAAAAGGTTTACGGATAAAAAGACCATTGAAATAAAGAAGCGACAGACCGCAGCCGAGGCAATACCAAGGAAAAGTGCTCGTTTTCATGAATACGCATTTTCCAGTGCTACTCACTGTTTGTTTTGTGATACCTTTGTGGACTTTTTTTCCAAACACAAACCAAAATCAGAGCATGTCAAAATAAGAACTACAGAGTTCTCCGAAACCATAAAAAGGTGCTGTGAAAGCCGCTGCGATGAATGGTCGTTTAATGTAAAAGGCCGTCTGGAGTATTATCTTCGTGATCTTCCTGCTGCAGATTGTGTCTACCATCACACCTGCAGCGTAAATTTTCGAAGTGGAAAAAACATTCCTCGCGCATATCCTCCGACGATCATGATTCGAAGAAAGGGAGACCAACTAATGAAGAGCAACACCAAGCATTCCTTCAGACCTGTGCTTACCTGGAAGAGAATGATGATGAACAACTGTTGATTGGAGACCTAATTTCCAAAATGGAGGAATATCTTCAAGGAAGTCAGAGCTCTGTCTACGAACGCAGGCACATGAAGAGAAAGCTTTTAGAACGTTACGGAGACAAGATCATAATATCAGGTGAAAGTGGGAAGGCAGATGTAGTAACACTACGAGAGACAGCTAATGAAATTCTTATAGATTATCACAAAAAGTCGAAAGAATGTGATATAGATATAGAGCTACAGAAGATTTACCTAGTAGAAGCTGCTGCAAAAATAATCAGAAGTGATATCAAGTCTGTCGACTCGCCTAGAAAAGATGTGTATCCATCTCCAAATGACATCACTGCAGAAAGTGCTCTTGATTACATTCCCAACAGTCTGAAATTGCTATTATCAAAAGCATTTGCGGGACAGGATGCTTCAAGAAAAATAGGTGCAATTGGGCAGAGCATTATGCAAGCAACCCGTCCTAGAGGATTACTATGTCCACTACAGATCGGTTTGTCGGTTCAGCTACACCACAACTTTAGGTCAAGGTACCTTATTGACGTTCTCCATCAGCTGGGTTACTGTTCGTCGTATGCAGAAGTAACAAGATTCGAAAGAAACGCGGCGCTGGCAAGTGGGTCTGGCTCTTTTACTGTTGATGAAAACACTGCAGTCCTTCTAGCAGCAGATAACGTCGATCATGATGTCTGCACTTTGGATGGGAAGAATACCTTTCATGGAATGGGTATGATTGCCGCAATAACTCCGAAGATCAAGATCCACCCTTCTATTCACAGGCGTAATGTTGGTGACAATGACATTAAGAAGATTGCAACCGTTGACATTAGGGAATATAGACACGCGAGAAGCATGTTGAGGGACATCTCATTCCGCGAACTTCCAGTACCCACTGCCACCATAAGTCGACTTAGTCTTCTCTGGCAGATATCTTCAGCAGAAAGATCAGGTCCAAGTTGGTCCGGAACAATGCAGGCAATTCACGGTGGATCAAGTGTCTCACATCCAGGTGTGGCGTCGATCACGTTCCTTCCCATCATAGATATGTCGCCAACTGACATGACCTGCATATTTTCGACATTACTATATTTGAGCAAGATAGCACGCGATCAAAAAGTCCCATGCATTATTACCTTTGATCAGCCTTTGTTCTGGAAAGCTTCCCAAATCATCAATGAACAGAGAGACCTGCAGGACATTGTTTTAATGCTGGGATCATTTCACACTCTGATGAATCTTTTGGGAGCAGTCGGTACTCTTATGAATGGTTCAGGATTGTCTGAAGTACTTCAAGAAATATACGGACCAAATGCCGTGCAACACATGATGTCTGGAAAAGCTGTTTCAAGAGCGATACGTGGTCATATGATAGTAGATGCAGCTCTTAGTACCTTACTAGTCGCAGACGTTTTCCCTCGTAATGAAGATGGAACTCCTCATGACCTCCATAAGGAAGCTTGTGACCTGCTCGACGATGTTATGACCGCCAAACAATCAGTTGAGGATGTGGAATCTTCGAATGCATTGTCTTTTCTCAGATTGCTACCACTTTGGATGCGAAGAAAACTGACCTACAATCTACTTCGCAAACAAGTCAACTCTGGTTGGAATATCAGCGAATGATCAACATTGCACGTTCCTTGATAACAGCAGACAGAACCGGCTCGTGGGATTTGCACTTGCAAGCTATGCTGGAGACCATCCCCATAATTGCAGCAGCCGGACATCACAATTACCTGAAATCGATATACCTGTACCTGCAGAAAATGTTAAGTTTGCCTTCTGAAAATCCAGCCGTTAACAAAATGTTCCAGGAAGGTAAGTTTGTGGTAAGAAGAAGCGACAGATTATGGGCCGGACTCGGCACAGACCTGGTGATAGAACAAGTACTAATGCGTTCCCTGAAAAGCAGAGGCGGACTGACACGCGGAAGTGGATTTACAGACATCCAAAGGACAACGTGGCTCTTTTCTATGCCTCTGTGTTCCACTTATAACTTAGCAATGCAGGAATACACCAGAGTTTTGTTGGAAAGTAGTGAACAGCACAAGGAAATGAGGGGAAGTAGACAAATCAGGGACAGTAATGACATGAAGAAAGTACTTGAACGTCTGGAATCCTTATCCCCATTCCATTCTACCTCGGGTCTCTGCAACATTGTAACAGGGCTAACTGCTGATCCTGGAGTTAACGTTCATCAATTGCATTCAATCGGTACGAACATTGTCGTAAAAATGATTGGGAAACAAGCCTTTACATATTCTGCCAAAAGATCTGACAAAGTGAAAACACTAGGATCTGCTTCTGCCGTTGTGATCACTGATGCTTCAGATATAGAAGTAGATCCTGCACTACTGTTTCAGAGAATGATGACTGTTGCCACTGGCGGAGACATGAATCTTGAAGATGTCATGTGTTACGAACTGTGTGCATATCCTCCTGCATTGTTCGAATCACGAAGTATCTTGAGGAAACCCGATAAGTCTCAGCTAGCTCATGCAATAATCAAATACACTGACACTTTACGCATGGAAGAAGTTCAAGAAATTCAGTGCACAGACCAGTACGTATTGGATGGTGGATCTCTACTACATCGTGTTTCCTGGCGTCAAGATGAAACATATGACAGCATCGCCAACTCATATGCCGATTTCACTCTGAAAACATATGGAAAAGCAATCATTGTTTTTGATGGCTACAGCAGCTCTCCTACGATCAAGGACATGACCCACAGAAGACGCAGCACCAAGACAAGCAGAAATGTGAATCTCAGTCCAAGCATGAAGTTTGTTGGCCAGAAGGAACACTTCTTGGCTAATGAAAACAACAAGCAAGCATTTATTTCCCTCGTAGGTGAGATGTTGAAGAAGCACGGGTGTACTGTTCACAACGCAGATGGGGATGCTGATGTGGACATCGTTCGTGCAGCAGTTTCCTCATCAGAAAATGCAACTACAACAGTAATAGGGGAAGACACCGACTTGCTGATTCTCCTTCTGTACCATGCCAAGGACAGTGGTTTCAAGTTGTACTATCGCAGCGATATAAGACGGGGACCATCTCCTAATCCTGTGTATGATATTCTCAGCATTCAATCATTGTTAGGCAATGACATCTGCAAGTATCTCCTGTTTGTGCATGCTTTCACGGGCTGTGATAGCACATCCAGAATTTTTTCGATCGGTAAAGCCAAAGCATTCGACACACTGATGAAGGTGGCTGAACTCCGTTCAGTTGCAAATACATTCTGTTCTGATTGTTGCCAACACTCTGACATTGAAGCCGCTGGAAGAAAGGCAATGCTTCTGTTGTATGGCTGCAAAACACTTGAATCCACTAACGCACTACGTCATCGAATGTTAGTTGAAAAGGTAGCTACAGCTAAATCTTTTGTTACACCCGAACGTTTGCCACCTACCGATGCGTCCACAAAGTACCACAGCTTTCGCACATACTTTCAAATACTAATCTGGAAGTCTACAGAAGAGAAGATCGATGCAGAACAGTGGGGTTGGTATGTAAAGAATAATTCCTACTACCCTACAGCCTGCGACAAGCCACCAGCTCCAAATTATCTACTCAACATGATCCGCTGCTCCTGCAAGACGAAATGTGCTACTTCAAGATGTGGATGCAAGCGTAATGGAATGCCCTGTTCAGCCGCTTGTGGCGAGTGCCAAATCAGTGGTTGCGATAACAACCCAAGTACCGGTAATCTATCCGATGATAGTGATGAAGAGGATTAATTTCTGTATGTTTGTGACCAGGTATCACTTCTTCTGTAATGAACATAACTTGAAACTGGGAAAAAAATAATTGTTGTATTATTGATTATAAAAATCTGTAAAAAGCTATATAACATTATATTTGCGTAATAACTGGTTGTGTTGTATATTGTTGAATTATTTAAAACATTACAACTGAAAGAAAAAGCATCAAATGTATCTCTATAAATAAAAGCGTAAATTATATTTTTTTTTTTTCGTAGGAAACATCCAGTCCGCCATTTTGAATTTCATTTTTGGGGGTGTTCCCGGGGTCCAGTTTTGTCGGATTTTGGATATGTTATTCGGCAATGGTTCCTGAGCTGGAAACAGTTTAGAAAGCTTCTGAAGCAATTTTGCCCAGGTCTAACTACAAATTGCCTGGACTATGATCCTGCCAGAAGAATATCTATACGCTCTTCTTGGGACAAAGGCATCTCAGCACATCACCTGCAAAAAAATAAAAAATAAATAATCATTTATTTATCATGACCATTTTGCCTATGTATGGAGACTTTTGACTCACCCTGTATAACTATTATATCATTGGATAGGCGCTAGTTTATTTATGAATAGTGTGGGGGTGGAAATTTTATAATTTTGTATATTTTATAAATAAAGGAATATATTTTATAATATATTTTTGACACCCATCGTCTGTATCAGGAGCAAATCTAAACTTTTAGGTTTCCGTTTCCAATTTATCAGTAATGTTACATTTCATTCTTCGTGCTAAAATTAGTCGCATTTTTTACATTGTAAGGGAAAGGTGTGTGTGTCTTTGTGTTTTAAAAAGTTTAAAATATGGAGTTTGACAACATTAAATCATGCCTAGGTTGTAATTTTGGTATAATTCAACTTACTTTACAATTTTATGATCATTTTAAGAGTTTATTGGAATTTTGTAGTGCGCATAAATTTTTTAAAGATTTTTCTGAACCACGAAGAACGTTTCCATCATTTTCTTATTGCCGTTGCATATCTACAGTATATAATCCAAGACATTAATAACAGGTAAGGGGTTTTATTATTATTAGTATTATTATTATTATTAAGCAGGTTATTATTATTAATGCCTGGGTTAGGTCGACTAATGCCTGAGGTAGGTTAGGTTCTTTTTCCACCTCACAACGTTCATAAATTATTTTCAATTCAATGGTGTAACTTTTATGCATGTGCAATAAAAATTTGAAGGACGCCTCTAAACTAGGAATTTACCTGACAAAATTTTCAAATATGAGCAGTTTTCTATAATCTTACGATCGTTTTTACTTCTGTAAAATGGAACACAACTTTTTGGAATACATACAAAGTGGATTACATTTCAAAATACAATTCATAAATGATAAAAGATCATGAAATAGTGATTACAGACAGAGTTTAGTTAGATTTCTTAGCTGGAAAGTGTCATGTGCTACGTGATTTCCTCTTGTAAGATGTGCAAGTCTCCCTCTACCGAAACTAACAGAAATCACCCATGCAATAGCGATCACAATATGGTAGAGTTTGTCCTCTCAGAAAGTCACTCGAAACCAGCTAACTCGACTAAAATTCCTAACTTCCAGCGCGCAGACTTTTGTAAATTTCGAAATGAATTGTCACACATCAATTGGGAAAACGTAATGGGGATCTCCAACGCAAAAATAATATGGCAATCGTTTGAGACCGTATTTAGGACTATAATTGAGGAATGTGTACCGTACAAGATTAAGCGTGCGAAAGTAAACAACAAGCCCTTGTGGTTTACTTCTAGAGTAGGAGACATTATAAAGAGTAGAGATAGGGCTTATAGGCTACATAAGTGCGATAAAGACAATTTGTGGTTACGAAACAACTATGATACATATCTCTAAGACGTGAAGCGAAAAGTGTAATAAAAAAGTCCAAGCGCGAATTTGAAATCTCCATAGCTCGTGACGGTAAAGAAAACCCCAAGCGATTCTTTCAATATGTTAACAATAGAAATCCAGTAAAAAGTGTCTTCGGGCCGTTGAAAAATGTTAACGGAGATCTAGTTTCTGAAAACAAGGAAATGGCTACCTTGCTAAACGAATTTTTTACGTCAGTTTTTACTATAGAAGATGTAACGAATATCCCTACGGTCATAGGCATAATACCTTTTGATAATGGTAATACTTTAGATAATATTGTGGTTAGTGAAAGGGAGGTAATGTGCTATATTGGTAAAATGAAAATGCGTAAATCACCGGGACCGGATTCCATATATCTCATACAACTGAAAGAATTAAAAGAAAGCATTGTTGTGCCGCTAACAAAGATTTTTAATGCGTCTATTTCTGAGGGCTGCGTACCAGATAATTTCAAGTTAGCAAATGTAACACCTATCTTTAAGAAAGGCGATAAAGGTGCAGCGGGAAATTATAGGCGAATCAGTTTAACGTCTGTTGTAGGTAAGCTACTGGAATCAATAATTAGGGATCGTATAGTCGAACACTTAGAATTGTATAACTTGGTTAGAAATACGCAGCACGGTTTTAGGCGAAACAAATCTTGCTTAACTAATCTTTTAGAATTTTTTCAAAGCGTGGTTGAAGTTCACGATAGTCATCGGGCGGTCGATGTAGTGTATTTAAATTTTCAAAAAGCGTTTGACACCGTACCGCACAAAAGACTCATTGAAAAAACTAAGGCTCATGGAATCAGGGGTGTAGTAATAAATTGGATAGAAGAGTGGTTGCGAAGTAAGAAACAGAGGGTGGTCGTTGATGGAGCTGAGTCGTGTTGGGCTAATGTAGCGAGCGGCGTTCCTCAGGGTTCTGTATTGGGCCTTTTGCTTTTTCTTAGATATATTAACGATTTAGATGTCGGCCTAGTCAGTACAGTTTCAAAGTTTGCGGATGACACGAAGTTGGGTGGTAGGGCGATTAATGGCGAAGATAGAGGTAAAATCTAGAAAGATCTGAATAAAATATTTGATTGGTCAGTCACATGGCAAATGAGATTTAACTTCGATAAGTGCAAAATTTTACATAGGGGTTCGCGTAACGGTAATTTTGCGTATAGTATGTCAGGGAAGCAGCTGGCAAGCGTAGAGCAGGAAAAAGATTTAGGAGTTATAGTCACTGGTGATTTAAAAGTAGCGAAACAAAGTACAGCAGCGGTCAATAAAGCGAAGAAAGTGCTAGGTTTTATAGCTCGGAATTTTTAGTACAAATCGCGCGATATTATTGTTCCTCTTTATAAATCATTAGTTAGACCCCATTTGGAGTACGCGATCCAATTTTGGAATCCGCATATGCGAAAAGATATACAAAATCGAAAGAGTTCAAAGACGAGCAACTAAGATAATTCCGTCGCTTAGGTCAAAGTCATCCGAGGATAGGCTTAAGGAGTTAAAATTGACTACACTCGAGACTAGGAGGCTGAGGGGTGTTCTAATCATTGTTTTTAAAATTATGAATGGGTTCGATAACGTAAATAGAGAGAGCTTTTTCGAAGTATCACAATATAATAGGACTAGAAATGACGGGTGTAAGTTGACAAGTAGAATGTTTGAGACAGCAGTTGCCAAAAACTTTTTTACGCATAGAAGAGTAAATAGCTGGAATAGTTTGCCGGTAGAAGTAATTAGTAGCACGTCTATAAACATGTTTAAAAATCGATTAGACGCATATGTTGATAGATTGGGTATAGTTTAAGGTAGTAAAATTAAGGCTTTGTGGTTCGGAACCCACATAAAATTGTAGGTCCCCTCTGCCACCACGGAGGACATACACAATTACAAACACAGTTAGGTAGACCAGCCATGAGTGGATCCTAGGGTCTTTGTTGGTCTGAAACATTATAACATTGCGGAGTTATATTTGCCTTGGTCGCGGTGTTCCATTGTTGAGATGTCCTGGTGGAAGCGTTCTCCGTGTTCATCCCTCACATCCCCCAAATTTTCAGGAAAAAAGTCCAAATGAGAATAGGGAAAATGCTTTTTCAACGACATGCGGCAGCCCATAGTTTTGTAGTCATCCAAAAGTTTTAGGACCAAACTTTGTAATCACCTGATTTCTTGGTTCCAAGGAATCCATGCGCAACGTCTCTGAAAGATTTCCAAGCAGCTAACTCAAGTTCTTTGAGCTAACTATCAAACACTGGGTTGTTCAATCAAAAGCACAGTGAAAATGACCTATTAATTTAATCAAGGATGTAACTTGAAATCTACACGTGATAGAAACTTTTTTATGACATTCTTGGAATCAGCATATCAGAATTAGATAAAGCCACGTATTTTTTGTCAGTTAAAAATTCTGTGTTGCAGTTATTTAACTGTACAGATGGTAGGTTGGCCAATTATGTCTTAATGTTTTCCGTCTTATGATTACTCACTCCAGCTAAGTAGCTATTTTTACCTTTAAAAATGTTTACTCTCACTTTATATTAAAGAGTGTGTCTCTATCGCGAATTCTGAACAACAAATACGACTTCCACTGTTATTATGAAACGCCACTAGGTTTCAATATTTTAATCTTATGTTCGTTCACAGAATGAATTAAATTACACTTACGTTATATAATGAATAAAGGAGAATAGGCCTTGATCAGAAATGAAATAGGCCTAAGGAAACGGGAATATGGCCTAGAGCGGGACAAGAATAGGCCTAGAGCCGAAAGGAAATCTCCTTTTAACGGGAGAAATTAAATTTACTTTACTGGACTAAGTTCATCTTAAAAGTAGGCCCCATTTCCCACGGGTTGGGTGAAGATATTAACATAAAAAAAATAACAAGGGAGCACAAATAAGATATTCTCGTCTGACTCACTGTTACCGCTCTCTCTCTCTGGTTGGTTGTCTTCGACTTCTTTCGATCTGATCTCACTCCTCGACTGCTTGAACTCTGGTCTTCTTGCACGCTCTCTTTCCCCACCTCCAGACTCGAGATTTCAGGTTTTCATCTCGCGTTGGGAAAAATATTCTTTATTATTTTTTCCACTTAATCCTAAAATTTAGAAAAACAATTTAACTACATCATACTACGAGTTTTACAAATCCCAAACTGTTTTATGTTATTTAACTAACTTATATAACCTATCTGACAATATGGAATAATATTTATATTTATTTCAAGTACTATTTGAACACTAAGACTATTTACGAATACATGATTGGATGAACTCATGGTGTGGCATCGCGTGACTGGTATTCTCACACCCCATTGGTTAAATAAAACCGTAACGTGTTTCAGTAGGAACATGTTTAGATCTGTTCGGATGTTTACGTGCTAGATTTATCGGAGACCTACTTGGAATTTATATCAAACCTTTCAAATCCTAACTTATTATTTTTCATTTATGTTAAAATGCTACTATATTTGATATTATTAATAAAACCCTTATTTTTGCAAACCCAACACACGTATGGTTTTGTCAAATTCAAAATTGCCCCTAGTAGGATTCGAGCCCAGCACCTCTTGAGTAGAAGGTGAGAACGCTAATCATTCTGCAAAGTCTTGTGTGCTCATGCGTGGTATTCCATCTATAGGACCCCAGTGTTACACCAGATTTCGAATGAAATGCCGATATTGTTTTTAATGCAAGAGGGTTAGCACGTAAAATACCTTTGGTCGCAAAAGCGGTGTTCCCTCGGATGTTGAAATATGCGTTAGGTTGTGCTAACTCTTACCATGTCGTAGCGCAGTGGTGAGCGTCCTCGCCTTTTACTGAAGAAATATACAGGGTGTTCATAAAAAATCTGAACGATTTGATTCGTTAATATTTTTCATACTAAATAAGATATAAAGCACAGAACATGTGTAAGCGATAGAACAACTAATAAAGTTTTTTGCCAGATGACAGGCCTAAACTAAAGTCATTTCCGGAGGACATGCTGGACCGAATGAACACTAACAATGGGTTCCTCAAACAAGTCATGTTCTCAGATGAGGCTACATTTCATGTTTCAGGGATGGTAAACTGGCATAATGTTAGAATTTGGGGGTTCATAAAATCCCCGTGAGGTGCTGGAAGTGGAACGCGACAGCCCTAAAATTAACGTCTGGTGCGGTCTCATGCATGACCGACTGATTGGGCCATTCTTTTTCGCTAAGGGTACCGTGACATCAATCTCCTCTCTTGACATGCTGGAGTAATTTGTGTTTCCACATCTACAAGATTTGCAGCCGGACATTATCTATCAACAAGATGGAACACCTCCACATTGGGCCCTGGTTGTGCGTGAGGCCCTCAATGAAAATTTTCCGGGTCGCTGGATTGGCTGTGATGGACCTATCCCTTGGCCTCCACGATCACCAGACATTACGCCATTGGACTTCTTCCTCTTGGGATTTGTTAGAGATGTTGTGTACAAGACCAAGGTTGTCAACATCCATGACCTACGAATCAGGATCAGGGATGCAATAGCGATGGTCAATGCTGGCATGCTTGAACGCACATGGCGAGAAATTGAATATCGATTGGATGTTGTACGGGCGACCACTGGCATACATGTTGAAGTTTATTAAACATGTATATAAAACTTTTAGCTATGCGGAGTCACATGGATAAACTTGTTTCTTTGTACGTTATTGGGTTATCACATTAATAAAGATTGAAATCGTTCAGATCTTTTATAAACATCCTGTACATATAGTTATAAACCAAATATGAATTTAAACCAATTTTCTTCCGCCGTTACGTAGACGATTGTTTTGTTCCATTTGAATCTCCCGGTCATATTCAACTTTTTTGTAAATATTTAAATTCAAAACATCATAACATTAAATTTACCTCTGAAAATGAAAATGATAATTCTTTACCATTCTTAGACATAAATATTACGCGTAGCAATAATCACTTCGTAACATCAGTTTTTCGCAAACCCACTTCCACAGGCGAATGAAATTTGATAGTTTCGCATCATTTAAGTACAAACGTAACCTTATCTTTACTCTCTTAAACCGTTCATACGAGATTTGCTCTAACTAATCATCTCCTTCATACCGAATTGGAATTCCTTATAAAGTTAATACTGGGTAATGGTTTCCCTTCCAAACTTATTGACAGTGCAAGAAAAAGATTCAGTAAGTTAAAATTTTCTAATAAAACTAAATCGTCGTAATTGCAGTACAGAAGAAGGTTGTATGTTTTAAATTTCCCTGTTGTGGACCCGAAAGTCTCGTATTAAAAAGGAAAATTAATAAACTAATTAAAATATTTTATGCACAAATTTCTGTTAAATGTATTTTCACATTAGGACGAAAATTACATTTTTTCTTTTAAATTTAAAGATAAAATTCCAAAGACCTCGTGTTCAGCGGTTATCTACTGATATACATGTGGCGATTGCGCATCGTTGTACGTTGGCATGACCACACGCCAACTCCAAGTTCGTATCGATGAACACAAGGGTGTTAGCAGTCGCGCTAAAAATAGACTTATAAACCCCCCTCACAATTACACATACATTCCCACTCCCATCAGTTAGACCACCCAATCAGAGCTAATAACTTTTCAATAATTGTACAAACTAATAAACACGATCTACCCCTCTTAGAAACAATACCTCTTAGAAACAATACCTCTTAGAAACAATACCTCTTAGAAACAATACCTCTTAGAAACAATACCTCTTAGAAACAATACCTCTTAGAAACAATACCTCTTAGAAACAATACCTCTTAGAAACAATACCTCTTAGAAACAATACCTCTTAGAAACAATACCTCTTAGAAACAATACCTCTTAGAAACAATACCTCTTAGAAACAATACCTCTTAGAAACAATACCTCTTAGAAACAATACCTCTTAGAAACAATACCTCTTAGAAACAATACCTCTTAGAAACAATACCTCTTAGAAACAATACCTCTTAGAAACAATACCTCTTAGAAACAATACCTCTTAGAAACAATACCTCTTAGAAACAATACCTCTTAGAAACAATACCTCTTAGAAACAATACTCATTTTCAAACATAAACCAGATATAAATCATCATACCCCATTCCATACTCTCAATATCCTTCGATAAAATTTTTTTTTACCAACCAACCAAATTAACGTCCTTCAACAAATTGTATCCATTTTTCCCATCTATCATTTTCCGTTGCGTCTGTGATCGAGTAACTCGTACCTAATTTGTTTCTTTTAAGGTTTTATAGATTTTAATGTTTTATATTTTAAACTTATCCATAATGTTCCCCTAAATTATTTTATAATGTTTTGACTTAAATTTACTCTCATCGTAAAGGTAAGCCCCCTTTTATGGTTTCATTTATAATATTTTATATATTTTTTTTGGTACATGCAGGAAAGAGGGGCCAAGGGCGAACGGCAGCAAAAGTGCCTCCCCCATAGAAGAAGAAGAGAGCCAAAATCAAGGTCCAGGGTTATCGAGATGCCTAGACACTGCTTTTGAAAGACTGGAAGTCATAGACAGGGGGAAAGATGGATTGAGGAAGATTGTTCTAGAGTTGGCCGGTTGAGTAGATGAAGGACTGGAAATACTGAATAACCCTTGCGTTAGAGGGTTGGACAGAAAATGAATGAGAATGTGTAGAAAGTCTGGTGCTGCGTGCTCTCCTTAAAGGAGGAGGCATGCAGTTAGAGAATTCAGAAGAGCAGTGTCCGTTATAATAGCCATAGTTAAGAGAGTGAGGCAATATTGCGGCGAAAAGAGAGAGACTGAAGAGTGTCAGTAAGAGGCGGGCGGGGAATTGATGAGACAAAAAGCCTTCGATTCCACCCGGTCAAGTACGGCTGTGTGGGTTGAGGCATTCCACACATGAGAAGCATACTTCACAGAGGGGCGGACAAGACCCCTGTACAGAGACAGCAACTGAGCGTGGGTGAAGAAACTGCAAAGCCGGTAGAGCACACCTAACTTCTTGGAAGCTGTTTTAGAAAAGGAAACGCCAAGAATGTTAAGAGAAGAGGAAGGATTGAGTTGAGTTGTTGAAGGTAAGGGGATAATCGTGTGGAAGAATGTGGCGAATAGACAAATGGAGGAACTGAGTTTTTGAGACATTAAAAGCCACAAGGTTTTCTCTTCCCCAATCAGAGATAGCAGAAAGATCAGGGGGTCAGGTGCTCCATAGCCGTACTACGCGAATCATGGAGTGAGTGTTGAGAGGGATGCTTTGGGAAGCGGGTGGAGAAGTGAAGAGTGGCATCATCGGCATAGGAGTGAATAAAACAGGAAGAGCGAATTAAAAGATCATTAATAAATAAAAGGAAAAGAGTGGGTGACAGGACAGAACCCCGAGAAATACCACTGTTAATAGCTTTAGGAGAAGAATAGTGGCCATCTACAACCGCAGCTATAGATCGGCCAGAAAGGAAATTAGAGATGAAGGAACAGATAGAAGGATAGAAATCGAAGGAGGGCAGTTTCGAAATTAAAGATTTGTGCCACACACTATCAAACACTTTCGATATGTGAAGCGCAATAGCAAACGTTTCACCGAAATCCCGAAAGGAGGATGACCAAGAGTCAGAGATATGCAAGAAGATCGCCAGTAGAGCGTCCCTTGCAGAACCCATACTGACGATCTGAAAGAAGATTGTGAAAAGAAAGGTGTTCAAGAATCTTCCTATTAAGGATAGATTCAAAAACTTTAGAAAGGCAAGAAATCAAAGCAATTGCACAATAGTTGGAGGGTTGAGAGCGGTCACCCTTCTTTGAGACAGGCTGAATGAAAGCAAACTTCCAGCAGGAAGAAAAAGTACCAGATGAGAGACAGAGACGAAAGAGTTTTCCTAAGCAGGGTGTCAGCACAGTTCTTAAGAACAACAGGAGGAACACTATCAGGACCGTACGCCTTCCTAGAGTTGAGCCCAGATAGGGCAGAAAAAAACATTTTTAGAAAAGATTCTAATTTCTGACATAATAAAGTCAGAGGGAGGAGGAGATGGAGGGACAGCACCAAAATCATCCAGGGTTGAGTTGGAAGCGAAAGTTTGAGCGAAGAGTTCAGCTTTGTCAGGAGAAGAGACGGCAACTGAGCCGACAGAATGGAAAAGAGGAGGGAAAGAAGAGGAAGTAAAGTTGTTGAAGAGGTTCTTAGCTAGATACCAGAAAGAGCGAGAAGAATTAGAATTGGATAGGTTTTCACATTTTTGTCAGATGAAGGAATTTTTGAAGAGTCGAAGAACAGATTTTGCACGATTCTGGGCAGAAATATAAGCTGAGTGAGAGTCAGGAGTTGGATGGCGACGGTACATTCTGAAAGCCTCCTCTCTGTTGCGGATAGCAGTAGAACAAGTAAAGTTAAACCAAGGTTTTTTGCATTAGTGATAGGAATAGAATATGGAATGTCTCCATGCCCGAGAGAATCACCTCAGTAATGCGCTCAGCACACTCGGAAGGGCCCCGACCACGGGAGCAATAATCATTCCATGGGAAATCAGAGAAGTACTGCCTATGAGCCTTCCAATCAGCGGCGCCAAAGTGCCAAAGGCGCCTCCTCTTGGGAGGATCCAAAGGCCGAATTAGTGTGATAGGACAGGAAACAGATATACGATTGTGGTCGGAGGAGCCCAACGGAGAAAAAAGTTTGACAGAGTAAGAAGAAGGATGAAAGGTAAGAAATATATTCAGAATGTTGGGTCTATCTCCAAGACGATCGAGGGTACGAGTAGGGTGCTGTACAATCCGGTCTAGGTCATTTAGGATAGAAAAGTTGTAAGCTAGTTCACCAGGGGTGTTAGTGAAATGGGAGGAAAGCCAAAGGTGGTGATGAACATTGAAATCTCCTAAAGTGGAGATTTCAGCAAAGGGAGAGCGATATAGAATGTATTCCACTTTAGAAGTGAGGTAGTCAAAAAATTTTGGATAATCAGCAGAATTAGGAGAAAAGTAAACAGCGCAGATGTATTTATGATAGTTTGAGATTGGCATGTGAGCCGTAGCCACAGGGTATAAAATTCGGAAGATTCGAGTTTGGGAATACGAGAACAAGTTAGGTCATTGCGTACATATACGGTATCAGGACAAAATCCCCATGTGGACAAAATCCCCTCGCGGACAAAATCCCCCATGGACAAAATCCCCCCGGACGCAACCCCCCGGACGCAATCCCCCCGCAGACAAAATCCCCCTAAAACAGAATAAGAATAAGAAAAGAGGCTTCGTGAAATTTAAGTTTAGACATAAATTTAGTTTATTTTCCATCTCCAGAGGTGTTGGAAGTTATTTAACCCTTAGTGATGGAGTTTATTAAAAGCAATAAAGGTCAAACAAAACTACTGTGTGACGGATTTATTTATGTTAAGCAGAAAAACTTGGCAAATGGTGTTATCTTACGAGTGTGACCGTCGACGTTCTCAAGCAACATGCAAAGCTAAAGTTAAAGTGTTGAATAACGAAATAATTGAAAAGTTGCATCAACACACCCACGCACCGGATAATCCGCGATGTGAGGCTACAAAGGTAGCCCAAGCAATTAAAAAGCGTGCCTATGAAACTCAAGAAACTACTCAGCAAATTATTACACAAACTTGCTCTGCTCAAGCGAAAGAAGTAGTTGCTAAACTTCCTCCCCTTCACCACCTTCGTCGTAATGTTAGACGTTATAAACAGTTGAATGAAAATAGCATGCCTTTGCCAACTTCTGCCGAAGCTCTAGTTATACCGGAAAATTTAGCCAAGACTACAACAGATGGAGAAAATTTTGTATTACACGATTCTTCAACAGACGGTAAAAAAATAATTATTTTTGGTACTCTCAAAACCTTAGATTTTTTAGCAAATTCACAGCATTGGTTCTTTGATGGAACGTTCAAGGTAGTTCCTGAAATTTTCACTCAGTTATACACAATACATGCTTTAACAGATCCTCACACAATACCCTGCATTTATGCACTCCTTCCTGATAAGACTCAAGGAACATATAACAAATTTTTGCAAGTAGTACGCAATTTAAAAGATTTCACCATTAGGAGTGCAATGATTGATTTTGAAAAGGCAATGCTAAATTCTTTGAGAAAAAACTTTGCAGAACTTGAAGTGAAAGGGTGCTTTTTCCATTTATGTCAGAATATTTATCGAAAAATACAGGAACACGGATTACAGAAAAAATATCAAGATGATAATGATTTTGCCTTAAAAATTCGAATGATACCTGCTCTAGCTTTTGTGCCTCCAGAAAAAGTTGTTGATGCTTTTGAACAATTATACGATTTTATACCAGTGGAAGGTTTGCCAATTCTCGATTATTTTGAAGATAATTATATTGGAAGGCCATGCCGACGAGGACGAAGAGAACCCACTTTTAGCATTTCTATTTGGAATATGTACTCAAGAACAATTACAGAACTTCCACGTACAAATAACTCTGTCGAAGGCTGGCATAGACGCTTTGCATCTCTAACAGGATGCTCGCATCCAAACATATGGAAATTTTTAAAAGTTTTAGGGCAAGAAATAAGCTACCAACAGGCATTTATTTCTCAAATTATCGCTGGCTTGCCGACAGAACCGCAAAGGAAGAAGTATAAGTCTTCTTCTTCTCGCATTTTGAAAATTGTACAAGACTATAACAACAGGTCTATTTTTGATTTTCTTAAGGGAATTGCTTTTAATTTGTCTTTTTAAATTTTGAATTTTGTTTGACTTTGTGTTTTTAATTTTTCTTCTTCAATAAAGTCAGTCGTATTCTTATTTGTTTGCCCGGTTAGGTAATTGTACGCCCTTGACGATTGATTAGGTTAAGTCGTGATATTTTTGTTAAAACTTTAATAAAGTCAGTCGTATTCTTATTTTTTTAATAAAGCCTTAGGGGGATTGTGTCCGGGGGGATTTTGTCCGCGAGGGGATTTTGTCCACGAGGGGATTTTGTCCTAGAAGCTACATATACACAACATCCACCTTTATAATGAAATTGAGTATAGAGAAAATAAGAGGCTACAGAAAAGGGGTTGCTGTCAGTCGTCTCAGACACCCGAGTTTCAGTGAGGAAAAGATGAGGTTTAGAGAAGGAGAGTTGGTGTTCAACAGATAGAAAATTTGAGAAAAGGCCACGAATGTTGCAGAAATTAATGAAAAGTGAATCAGGCAGAGGCCCAGAACATCTCGAATGAGCGGTAGCGGATCCAGCACCACTGCCCCGGTCTGCATTCCCGGTATCGGCATGGGGGGGGGGAGCCAGAAGTGGGGACACTTATGGTCCTCTCCCCAGGAGACCATAAATGTACTACTTAACTTTATAATTTCATGACTGTTTTAATTTTTAGTTTGTGGTATTTGTGTTGTCAATATTTAAAACTGTTTTAAATTCATATTTGATTTTTAATTGTATATATCTCTCTCATTTTAGCACTGAAGATGACATAGAATATGTCGAAAGCGTTGACTATTAAATGTTTGCATATGGACTAGTATTAAGGTTTCCACTGCAAAAATCCTTGACTATTATATATATAGGGTGTCCATAAATGATTACCCTGATTAAAGCATACTATAACTTTTAAATAAACACTCGTATTCAAACACAGTTTTAATCATAAGTAGATAAACATACAAAGTTTTGATACATAGTTAATGAACTTAATAAGCTTCCACATGTGCACCCCTAGTGGCACATAAAATGTCTAAACTGTATTCACATTCACGCCACACATTTTCCAACATTTGTGGGTTAACTGTTGCAATTGCATCCGTAATGCGTTCTCGCAATGTCCTGATATCTGGAACAACTGTTGCATAAACCAAATCTTTAACATGACCCCAGAGAAAGAAACCCAGCGGGGTAATGTCTGGTGATCTTAGGGGCCATGGGATTGGCCCGTCCCTGCCAATCCATCGATTTGGAAATGTTGCGTCCAGAGTTTCACGAACAACATTCGCCCAATGAGGGGGTGCCCCATCTTGTTGAAGATGACAGTTGGCTGCCTGTCCTGCAGCTGGGGGATGGCGTAATTGGTGAGCATATCAAGGTACACAGTTGCGGAAACAGTGTTCTCAGCGAAGAAGAAAGCACCAATTATCTGGTCATGCATTAGTCCACACCAGACATTGATCTTCGGACTGCCCCGAATATGCTCCCTTACGGCACGTGGGTTTTCCGATCCCCAAATACGCACATTGTGTCTGTTGACTCTACCACTGAACAGCTACTACAGCGTTCCTAGCGGCGAATGCGGTAGACGAAACACACCAGCACAGAAACTCTATGCGTGTCCGAGATCACCTGTAAAAAGAAAACAGATGTAAGCTTCGTCATTAATAAATGAGAGCATACTGTTTTCAGGGTAAACATTTAGGGGACACCCTGTGTATATATTAGTGGTGGACCGGATGTCAGTTTTCAACATCTGCGGATGTGAATGCGGATTTTTAATTTCAATATCCGCGGAGGAGGATATTTAGTTAATCTATCAATATAATATAGAATTATGAATATAGGACATAATTTTTCAAATTTCGTGATATTACTATTATGGCAGGCATTGCATAAGAATTAATATTAATCTTTTCATTATGATAAAAATAATAACTTTCTCAAGAGTTTCAGCCACAGAAAATTGAATGAAACAAGTTTCATTCAATTTTCTGTGTTACCAGGTATTTATATTTTGAGGTTTATATATTTGTTTGTTCATTAATTTAATACTTTACATGAAATGTGCATGACTGGGCCTTATAAGCTACTTTATAAGCTAATTTAATTGTAAATTGCATAATTTATTAAGGTAATATTCGCATAACATCCGCGGTCAGAAGCGCGGATGTTAAAAATGATGCGGATATCCGGTCCACCACTAATATATATAGTATACATATATATAATGCAAAGTCACAAGGAAAAAGAAAAATTATTCCAAGTCCAAGAAAACTTATTCCAAGTCTTTAAGTACAATAATACTGTTAAATCACGCCTAATAAAGAATAGCCCGGATAATGTGTTGGTTGTGTGTATTCGATCGGATGTACACAATGTGACTCAGTATACAAGTATATAGGTCAAACGGGTAAAACGTTAGATATTAGGGTAAAACAACATAAATATACGTGTAGAACAGCAAATAATTCTAATACATTGTTTAACCATATGTACAGATGTAATCATAGTATCAAGTGGGACAGTTCTAAAGCGCTCGTTAAAAACAGAGATATAATAGAAAGGAATATTCTAGAATGTGCATTTATCCATTTTAAAAATAATTTCAATAACAGTGTGGGAATGTATAAAATTGACAATATCCTGTTAAAATACCTTTTGCCTCGAATCAACTCTTGTTAATTATGCGCTAATCTTTTTGTTTTTCTGTCCCGTTGTATATATTTTTGTCATCTCGCCTTCTCCCTTCATTCCCTGCCGAGGTGTACTTCTGAAAACACGAAAGGCTTTGGAATCATTTTTCATTTTCCTTGTGGGTTTGCATCATTCATTCATTTCACGTGCTTAATTGTGAAATTCATTCCATATATATAGATAGATAGATAGATAGATAGTGTACATATACGAGTGTATCGAAAGAGGAAACTGGATTAGATTATTATTATATTATCCTGTCATAAAAGAGTTAATGGCTAATGCAATTCTGGGCATGAAAATGAAAGTAATTGTGTCCCCCACCTCGCATCCCCACCTCTACCCCAAAGATCAATGATTGAGAGGAAGAGCAATTTCCCCCCAAATAACCAAACCATCAATGGATTACAAAGACATTATCCTAGAAAATTGCTTTCAAAGCACAACGGTGATGGATGCCAGACACTACAAACACTGCCCCAAAAATGTCTCGTATTTTTATTTGCCCGTTATTTTATAATGGATGTATATTTTATTATTGGAGCTTCTTCTTTTGAAAGGTAACAGATTTGGGGTTTTTATTCCGCATATACCTATATGCATATACCTATACATTTCTAATGGCTGAACCCTTAAACAGTGATGCCGCGCTTACAGCCGCAACAAAAAATTCAAGATCGTTGAATGGTTTCGTGTGACAAATTCTCTGAGGTGTATGCTGAGAAATTTTTGTACAGAATATGGATGCAGAAATCCACACGATAGAAAGAAAATATCACGAATTGTTAGAAAATTTCAAACAAAAGGAAGTGTAAGTAATCAACATAAGGGTAATAATGGTAGGCGATGATCTAGGTATTTCACGAACATCTGTGCATACTTCGTACGAATTAAGCCCTTTTCCCTACAAAATTCATTCACAAGCTTCAATGACTAATGTTCAAAAACAAAGCGAATGGAATTCGTAACATGGATGTTAGCAAAGTCAGAAGAAGATCCCGAAGTTTTGAAACACATCCGCTTCAATGACGAGTGTTGTGTACATCTGTCTAGGGGAGTAATAAGCAAAATTTTCGTTACTGGAGAATCCATGCTGACGCTCCAATAGAGCTTCACCGTAGTGTTACTAAACTCAACATCTGGGTCGTTGTTGGGTGGTATGTTGTAGTAGGTCCCTACTCCCTACTTCTTTGAGAATGAAAATGGAAAAACAGTGGTAAAGAAAAATTCCTATCGTCAGATGCTACAAGATTTCTACTTACCACAACTAGTTTGTCCCGTAAAAGAAACCACTGCATTAACCCAGATTCACAGTGGTTTCAGTAGGATGGAGCACCTTTACCCACTGCTTGTGAAACTCGCAACTTTTAGAGGAAGCATTTTTCCGGGCGACTAATGTCCCTTCATGAACCAGTGAAATGGCCCCCATACTCACCTGACCTCACATCCCTTGACCTTTTTTGGTGGGGTTGTATAAAAGATAGGATCTATTCTCCCAAGCCGAAGACACTTGAAGACCTAACGACCAAAGTCTATGAGGTAATTAACAACATCGCAGCTGAGCTATTTCCAAAAATTATGTTAAACATTTGTGTAAGCTTGAATATTTTGTCAGGAAAAATGGCGAGTAACTGAACATGTTGTTTAATGAAGGTTAATAAACTCCTATGTTTTACGTACCCATTGCGTTGGTTTTTGTGTCTAGATTCTTTTTTTTAGTTTAGAACATTTATTTAGAACATTTATTTAGAAATAGAGAAATGTTTGGGGGACATCTGGTGTGTGTATATATATATAATGCGTAGGTGGTGCAGTGGTTAGCATCACTGACTACGAATCCAGCTGCCTCGGGTTTGATTCCTGGTGACGGGAGGCGGCGCGTAGATCACCCAGTTGTTCATCCTTCCACGCAGTAAAATTGGTTGGTAAATAAATGGGTACCTTGGGTACTAATGGGTAGCCTCGTGGTTAAGACGCTGGGTTGTTGATCGGGAGGTCGTGAGATTGAGTCCGGGTGAGGGCTTTGTAATTTCTAATCACTAGTGGTGGATCGTTTGTTCGAACACCACGTTAAGCTGTAGGTCTAAGGTAGAGCAACAAGTTTGACCTTCGTTAGAATGAACAATTCTTGCGGAAGGAAAACCGGTTACCAAAGTATATACAGAGGGTTGACAAAAGTAAATAGACACCTTTGGTTTTTTTTATTTTTTATTTTTTTTATTTGATTATTAAAGTCAGTAAATAATAATAAGTTAATTGAACCAATAAATACAAAGTGGAAAGGAACACGATTTTAAATATATTGATTCAGTTAATTTGTTGTTATTTACTGACTTTTATTATTTTATAATCAAAAAATATTTTGGAAAAAACGAAGGTGTCTATTTACTTTTGCCAAATAAAAAAAAAATATATATATATACAGTACTATATATATATATATATATATATATATATATATATATATATATATATATATATATATATATACATATACACACACATATATATTGTCGACTTTTAATGTATATTAGCTGTCAATAAGTCTGATTTATAACTTGAAAAACACTGGGATCTTTCTATTTATAAGTTGGAATTATTGATACACCTTTTAGGCTTCAATAATTCTTACTGAAGGAATTTGAGGTTCCAAAATGTTGAACAAATGTTGTAAATATAAAAAATGAACAATGTTTATATACATAATTTAAAAAACAAAGAAAACTCGTACAAAGCAGATACCGTACATGCAAATCAACAATGGGAATTGTTTACAAAAGAGATAATTCCATTCTAAAAATTTCTAACCTTCAAGCCACTTCTGTACATGTATATAACCAGTTTCAGTGCACTTGAGCCACTTGAGCCACTTGAGCACAATTCTTTCTGTAAAAGTTTCCTGAATAACACCAGTTATCCGTTATTCTAAACCGGCCAAATTTAGGGGTTTTGTTATATAAACTTTGGATTTCACATTCCCCAACAGAATGAAATTCATTAGTCACGTCAAGTGACCGTGGAACCCAAGGAGTTGGTCCGCGTCTCCCAATCCACCGATCATGAAAGTGCTAATTAAAGTGCTGTTAAAAAATAATTTTGTGGTGGTCAAAAGATTCTGGAATATTTTAAGATAATTTTCCCTATTCATGTTGATTGTCTGTCTGTCAGCATCTCGGAAAAAGAAAGGCCCAGTAATTTCCTTGAGCGAAATAACACTTCAGACATTAAGTTTTGGTGCGTCTCACCTGTGTTCACGATATTTTTTTGGGTATTCAAGCCACCAGACGCGGAAATTATGCCTTCTAACTTTCCTAAAAACATGAAATGTCATCGCATCATTAAACAAAGTGCTGTGCAAAAGAGATGGATAAAACATATTTCGTCAGAAAATTATTCAGATTTCATATGAAAATAATACCTTGTAGCAGTTCCGTCCGTCGATCTCTTTTCACACAAAGGTCAAACTGGTGACCCCCACCTCTAGGTCTGGCCTGATGGTGGAGCGAGTTGATCTCTTGCGATCTCCATCGCACATAGACACACCCGGTTCATTCGGTACCGTCCTGAGACAGGCGTCTAGTCTCCTTTTGGAGAATGTAACTTTAACACCAGTGATATTCCTGAGCTCCTTCGGAAGCTGGTTGAATGATCTTGGCCCCTTGAAAAACAAGCTATTTTCCTTCAGGGTTAAGGTGTCCCTTATCTGACCTTTAGGTTGGATACTCCACATTCTGCCTTTCCTATTTTCCAGTGTTGTTTGGGTTGTTACTGGGTTCAGTTTGAGGTTACGTACCATTTCCTATTATTTTCCACATGTAACATGTAAATTACTGTATTCTCTCTCTCTCTCTCTCTCTCTCTCTCTCTCTCTCTCTCTCTCTCTCTCTAAGTGTTGGCCTGGATAGTGTTCGATGTACCGCGACAGTCGTTGCTGATAGAATAGACAAACTGAGCGCGTTTAAGGCTCCTGGGCCATACCAGTTTCTCCCCAGACTGTTGCGGGAGGTGCGCGACCAGGTGGCTCCCCACCTGGCTACAGTCTTCAACAAATCGTTGGAGATGGGCCAGGTGCCTGGTGACTAGAGGGAAGCCAATGTGACCCCTATCTTTAAGAAAGGGGATCACGAAATTCCAGGGAACTATCGTCCCATTAGTCTCACTTCAGTTGTAGGTAAATTATATTAGAGGGGATAATAGTAGATAGGATCGTTGACCATTTGGATTCGTACAAGCTGCTTGGGGACTCCCAACATGGGTTTAGACGGCATAGGTCGTGTCTCACCAACTTGCTCGAGTTTTTCCACGTCATGTTGGGTGAGTATGATAAGAGTAGGGCGATTGATATACAGGGTGTCCGAGAATTATCTGTACAATTTTTGGCTGTTATTAAAAGTCAACCATGAAGTGTAGAAATTCCAGTGTTATCCCATTTTACAGAGAATCTCATTAAGTTTTTTCTGATACCAAATTTTGACAAGTTTTTTTAGAAATTCCAGTGTGTCCGAAAATTATCTGTACAATTTCATCTTTTAATAAAATTCTTGATAACACACGTAAAATTCTTAAACAAGATTATTTAGAATCTGTATTTTCAAAGGTTTCTTTTATTAAAGTAACGTTGTTACAAACATTCGATATGTGCACCATTAGTGATTCGCAAAACATCCAATCGATACTCCAAATGTTGTCATGTACGCTGCAGCATATCCACATCAATTCGCTCAATAGCAGCTGTGATTCTTGCTTTTAAATCATCAATGTCTGTCACCCGCGTACATTTCTAAAAATCTTGTCAAAACGTGGTATCAGAAAAAACTTAATGAGATTCTCTGTAAACTGGGACAACACTGGAATTTCTACACTTCATGGTTGACTTTTAATAACATAACAGCCAAAAATTGTACAGATAATTCTCGGACACCCTGTACTTTATCTCGACTTTCAGAAAGCCTTTGATAAGGTACCTCACCGCCGGATAATGGCGAAAGTCCGCGCGCTGGGTATCGGTGGGGAAGTAGGTAGGTGGATTGAAAACTGGCTGAAGAATAGGCGGCAGAGGGTTGTAATTAAAGGGGTTAGTTCGGGTTGGGCCTCGGTCACTAGTGGGGTTTCTCAGGGTTCCGTTTTGGGGCCACTGTTGTTTATCATTTACATAAATGATATCGACGGTGGCATTGTCAGTCGGATCGCCAAATTCGCTGATGACACCAAGCTTGGGGCCAATGTTGGGACGCCCGAAGCGATCGAGGAACTGCATGCGGACCTAGGTAGGATAGGAGAGTGGTCCGAAAAATGGCAAATGCCGTTTAACTTGGGTAAATGCAAAGTGATGCACATTGGCTATGCCAATCCCAAGTCGGACTACTCAGTGTTGGGGAGTAATATCGAGGCGACTGATTTGGAAAAGGACTTGGGTGTGCTAATTAGCAGCGACCTTAAGTTTACCAAACAGTGCGTAGAGGTGGAAAAGAAAGCCCAGAAGCTGTTGGGTTATATCAGGAGGCAATTTCAGTTTCGGAACAAGGAGATTGTGCTCTCTCTGTACAATTCCCTGGTTCGGCCGCACCTGGAATATGTTGTGCAGTTCTGGTCGTCCACCCTCAGGAAAGATATTGAGAGGCTGGAGCGAGTGCAGGCGAGGGCCACAAAGTTAATCCCTTCCGTTAGGCATATGGGCTACAATCGACGGTTACGCGCCCTGAACTTGTTTTCGCTGAAAACTCGGAGGCTGCGCGGTCAACTCATCGAGGTTTTCAAGCTCTTACGCGGGTTCAACGATGTCGATTTTAGAAGCATGTTTAGTTTAAATGATAACCCAACTCGCAACAATGGTTGGAAGTGGAAGTTGGATTTGAAACGGTTTAGGACTAGTGTGTGGAGGAATTACTTTACGTATAAGATCTGTGACACGTGAAACAGGTTACCTTCAGAAGTTGTGAACAGTTCCTCTGTGGATCATTTTAAGAAAAGGTTAGACCAAATCTTGCACACTATTTGAGGGTGTAAAAAATTTTCCGTGGCACCCGTTGCCATTGGTACCTCCTCGGTATGGGCCGCAAGGCCTTTTGAGGTACTTCTTTTCCTTGTAACCTCTCTCTCTCTCTCTCTCTCTCTCTCTCTCTCTCTCTCTCTCTCTCTCTCTCCATGGAATATAGATTCAATTTGCAATGTTTTACCCAGTAGTGAGTTCTTTTCAGCCATCAATCTTGACTGTGAAATTTCTTCGATTTTCCTTGAGGTTTAATTTATTTTGTTTTTTAAATATATATATATATATGGGGACGTCAAGACTGAGCAGTATTCAAGTTTTGGTACAATCAGTGTTTTCAGCAAGAGAATCATTACTCTCTTGTCCCTCTTTTTGGTATTATATATATAAATATATATATTGCAATGTACAGTTGCTAATAGTAAAATAAAATATTGAAATATTTTGACATTTAAAAACGCTTTTTTTATTTTGGCGAGTATGCAGTGCACCATTCAAGTTGTCTTAATCTATTTTATACTTTTAGGTAATCTATTATTCCGTTATTGCTCAGGAAAATTTATAATTTCATATATTTTTTATAAGAAAGTATTTTCATATGGCGATAATTCTTTCTAAATTGACTAGTTTGTGCTCGTGGAATTTGGAATATTTTAATATCTGATTTATTGGTTCCTGCATCAGCATTCATGTTAATTTACAGAGACAATATATATATATATAAAGTGTGTGTGTGTGTGATTATTCTTGTCTTCCCTACGGAACTGCGACAATCGTTAGGATACATACAGATCCTCTCGCGACACGAACGTGCGCATCACGACATTAAGTGTCGCCGTGGTTTATCTTTATAAATACTATTTTTATCATGAAAAAAGGAGACATAATTAAGGTTAGGCAAGGTTAGCTTACGCTAGGTTGGGTAAGGTTTGGTTAAATTTATTAGTTTTTTTTAGATTGAGTAAATATCGCGATACAGAGTTGGATGTGAAAATGTTGCAGTTTTGTAGGGTAGCCAGACTTGTGTGTGTGTTTTAGAATCGTACAAATGTTATTTATACTATTACAAAACTAAGTTCATAAGGATTTTAAGTATACTGTATATACTGTACTTCGTAACCTCGTAGTAGTTCCGTGCGTTGGTCTTTCTTCACACGAAGGTCAAGCTGGTGGCCCCGCCTCTAGTCCTGGCTTGGTGGAGGAGCGAGTTGCTCTCTTGCGCTCTCCACCACACATAGCCAGGCACACCCGGCTCACTTGGTACCGTACTGAGTCAGGCATTATACACCTTTCAACCTTTCAAATGTTCCGTGCGATGATTCCTCATTTCACGAAGGTCAAACTTGTCGCCCCCCCTCCTCTCGAGTTGGCCTGGTGAAGTAGTGAGTTGGTTTCTTGTACTCTCCACCTCACATAGCCAGGTACGCACAGCTCATCGGGGATTGTTCTGAGCCAGGCATATAATCTTCTTTTGAAGATGTCCACCGCAACACCACTCGTGTTCCTTAGGTCTTTGGGCAGCTGATTAAACAGTCTTGGTCCTCTCACAACAAAACTTTCTCTATAAAACAATCTTTCAATTATCGCCTTGTCACCTTTGCTAAAACCATAATTAGAGGGGTTGAAAACTATTCAAGATTAACAGTAGCCTAAGCACACCATTTGACATTTCTGCAGAAACTAGCTTAGCTTACCCTAACTCCTCCCCAACTTTCGCAATAAGAATAGTTGCCAACTACTAATACAGTATATAAATTTTTTGTTTCATGATATTTCTTTATTTGAGTGCACCTTATTGTTTTCTTCATTTTTGAAAAAGTATTGCGTGTAGAATTCTGAAAATTCTATGGCAGCTTGTCAATAGACTGAATTTATATGCATTTCAAATTTGTGACTGTATAATGTATATTTTGGAAGTTATTGCACTTTAAATCTCGGGACGGTTTTTTGGGCCACCCGATATATATATATATATATATATATATATATGGGAATGAACTCAGAATGGTCCCCTGAGTTTTTTATGATACACACAGACAGTGCATGGAACAAGGAACTCTTCTGGGAAAAATAAATCCACTATAGTCCGAATAAGTAATGGTAAATGACAAGTGGACGCTCAATTCTACCAGTTGAGGTTTAAGTTTTGGTTTTTGGCTAAAAATATAATAGTTACCCCTTTTTCTTTTATGTATTCAATCTGACGTGAAGGCAGCGAGTCTTTTGCTTATATTGAGGTTCTAAATGTAGCAGGGCTAGGCTGCTTTCTAGATCCATGTCCCAAAGCTGGATCCTGTCTGCTTTGCAGATAGCTGGTGAGGGAAGCTATATTTATGGGACCTCTTTGCGATTGACCCGTTGCCCACGTCGGGCTAGCATCATGAAAAAGAAAAACTATGGTATTTGTCATTTACCATTACTTATTCGGACTATAGTGGATTTAATTTTCCCAGAAGAGTTCCTTGTTCCATGCACTGTCTGTGTGTATCATATATATATATACACAGGGCGTCCCAAAAAAATGTATACACACTTTAACAGCTGATAGCTCAATTGATGTTTCTTTCTTTCCAAGTTAAACCCATTAGAATTAATAATGGCAGTCAGACTAAGCTTTGAACAAAGGAAATTCATTCTAAAATGCTACTGGAAGTGTGAAAACGCAGTTGAAGTGCAAAGACAGTTTAGGAGGGAGTTTCAAACAGATCCACCAACGCGACTTACCATCACTCGAATTAGAGATAAGTTTGAAGCCGATGGAACTGTTCAGAATGTCCACAAGAAGCGTTCCGGAAGACCACGGACATCGACAAGCCCCACAAAGCAAGAAAGAGTACTGGAAACGTATCACCAAAGTCCAAGAAAATCTGTGCGGCAAGCGAGTCGTGAGGTAGGAATCTCAGAATCGTCTGTCCAACGCATTTTGAAGCGCTGTCAATGGAAAAGTTACATTCCAAGATTAGTCCATGCTATTAATGAAGATGATCCGGACCGAAGAGTGGAGTATTGCGAGTGGTACTTGGCACGATGTGGATGTGGATTGGACGAAGGGGTTTCGTAGAATACCCTCCGCGTTCACCAGACCTCACACCACTAGACTTTTTTTTATGGGGATACTTAAAAGACAAAGTCTACGCTATAAAACCTGCAACAGTCGCTGAATTGAGAGCAGCCATTGAACGAGAATGCACACAAATACCAAACGAAATGTTTCGTGATGTTTGCGATTCCATTGCTTCGCGTTATCAGCAGTGCCTGGGCCAGAACGGACGTCAGTTTGAAAACAGGCGTTGACAAAACAATTAAATAATGTCTGTAGATTCTATTACATTTTGAAAATGAAATGTATTTTAATAAACACTGCCTTTATAATTATTTAAAGTGTGTATACATTTTTTTGGGACGCCCTGTATATATATATATATATATATATATATATAATATATATATATATATATATATATATATATATATATATATATATATATATATAAATTGTTCCTGTTAAAGAAACGCTAAAATTTACATGAAATAGAAGATTTATCTCAGACAGTGTGTAAACATTATAATCTTCATCAAAGTCTTTTTTACGGTGTTTATAGCGTATAATTGTTTCATTTTATTAACGAGAATCTCGTTTATGGTCTCGTTACAGGTAAAAGAGTTTGGGACTTTCTAAACAAAGGAAAGATTTTTGCTATAGGATTTTAATCCTTTATCTAAGAATGTAGTTACGCTTCTTTGGGGCCAGCGACCGTAGCTCAGTGGATAACACCGTTTCTCTAAGCGAAGTGAAGACAGAGGTCGAGGGTTCGACTTCCACTGGTGTTGGTTAGTAATGACGAGGCGTTAGCTTAATCTTCGGTGCGATCTCATTTTCATTCATGACGCTGCTATCTCGTATTTGAGAAATTTCTCCGTGTGAATGTTCTTCAGCGTATCCCTGTAGTGCGTTCTCCTCTCAGTGTTCTGTACTCCATTTGTGTTATTATTAGCGTACTCTTCCTTTTCCTGTGTTCTATTGGTGATCTTGTTGCAATTTTTTTTTCTTCGTCTAAATATTTGTGTCTCCCCTTTTTCAACATTTTCAAATCCCATTTGTACTACTTTTCTGTTTCTACACGCACTCGACGCATACGTAACCACAAAAAACAATTTTATTATTCGTCCTGTTCTTCACTATTCACCTTTCATTCGCAGTGTTTAAATGCATTGCACAGTAGACATTTCAGGCCAGTCGTTTTGTCAACTTCATTTTCGCAGTGCCTGAAGTAGGTAATGACACATTCTTTCGGTATAGTTTGTTCCTACTCAACATTAGGAAAAATATTTGAAAACCTTGTGTACACACAGCTCTCGAAATATTTCGAGGAAGATAGTCTCGTATCGAAGAATCAATTTGGTTTTAGAGAGGGCCATAAAACAAGCGACGCGTTTCAGCTGTATTAGATGTGCTATATAAAAACCTTAATAATAAAGTCTTCTGGTCTCTTGCTTATGGACCTATCAAAAGCCTTTGATACAATCTCCAACGCCATACTTATTTATAAATTATCTCATTATGGCATAAATAACGTTACTCTAAGTTGGTTTAAATCATACCTATACAGCAGAAGCCAATACATCAGAGTAACATCACCACCACCGAACTAAAAGTCATACATGGAGTTCCACAAGGAAACATCTTGGGGTCCCCTACTTTTTCTCATCTACATAAATGACCTTCACAACTCTCATAACTGGAAAGGCTTCCAATATGTGGATGACACCTCCCTGATATATTCAGACAGCGATCTCCTATCCCTTAATGAAATAGTAAACAGAGACATCGCAAGAGTGTGCGACTGGCTGAAAGCCAATAAATTATTCTTAAATAAAAACAAAACGAACTTCCTGCTAATCACAAAAAAGAAATTAATACCAGACGCGTCACTAAAGGGAAATTATTAGTTGTGCTTGATGACAAACTATCCTGTCGTCAACATATTGAAAATATAAATGATAAACTATCGAAATTCTCATTTATATTAACAAAATTACATTTCTTTCCCACAAATACACTTAAAACATTATACTTCTCTCTAGTTTATCCACATCTCACATACAATATTACCGCATATGGGAGTGCATGTGATTACATCAATATAATAAACGAAACCAGGGCATTCGGAAGTTCTCCTTTGTGGGATATTGTAGGATAGGTACAATTTTATAGTGTGATCATTTGTAAAACGAAAATTTATATATGGGTATAGGTTTTAGGTTTGTTAATAGTGTATGAAATCCTTTTTTTTTTAATTCTAATGCTAATTTAACCTTACTATGGAAACTTAAACTATTTTATGTCCTTATTAACTGTTGGAATTTTGTTCATTGGTTTCTAAATATTATTTTAAAAAAAAATTAAATGTTTGTTGAAAAATGTTCTTGGAATAGGAGTTAGCTTTAATCTTTTTTCAGATATGCTATTTCGTTGTGGACGGATATGTACAGTATGTCGAACAAAATAAAGTATGTGTTAATATTGTTAATTTTATATATGGTTGGTAGGTTGCTGAAGTAACTGGTACCGAAACTTGTGTGGTTGGGCTTTCTGTAGATAGAAGTATGGAATCTGTTCACTCTTTTGCTAATTTAAATATCAAGAAAGTTTTATTAGTTTCTTCCTCCTTAGTAAATCCTATATGTGGATCTTGATTATTAAAATAGTTAAGAAAATCATCAGATTCGTCTCTGTTTGTGAATAGCAGAAATGTATCGTTATGTATCTTTTGTAGAATTTTGATCTAATGTTGTTAGGACTATTTTGGAGCCAAATTTTCTCTTCATGACATAGGGAAATATTCGTCAGAGTTGCGCTAAGGGGAAATCCCATCGCGAGAGAACTGATTTGTTGATACAGTTGATTGTTGAAAATTATGATAAATGCGTGTCAGATGCAGCTAGCGTTAAAAGTTTGGAGAATTTTTGTTCCGTCAAATTAAAGAAATTAGATACGTCATTTCGATACATTTCGTTTACGCAAATGTCGATGGCTCCATTGATCGGTTGGTATAAAGCGACGCAATATAAAAGTTATTCATGAAAAATTTGTTGGCGTCGTTCATTGAGATTATTTCTTTTTCAAATTCAAGTGAATTTAAAACAGAATGTTCATTTTTCGAAAATTTAAATACATATCTTATCGGATTATGAATTTTGCTGAAAGAATAGATCTAACTGGAATATTCTTTTGTCTGTTTTTGATGGGCCATAAAGAAAAATTGCCTAGAATTTGATGA
This sequence comes from Bathynomus jamesi, assembly GCA_023014485.1. Taxonomy (NCBI): domain Eukaryota; kingdom Metazoa; phylum Arthropoda; class Malacostraca; order Isopoda; family Cirolanidae; genus Bathynomus; species Bathynomus jamesi. The sequence goes on along the minus strand of JAJOZX010006050.1, from coordinate 53,846 downwards.
TAATGTCAAAACTTACCTGTGCGTAGTTGGTCCACGCCGCTCGCATTTCAAAATTAAATAATTTTATACAAACGATTTTGAATAAAAAAATTTAAGCCAATGAGAGCGGAACATTTACTTCAAGCTCACGAGCCATTTACATTTTGAGTGCAGTTTTACAAATTTGGACGCTTTGGATGTAAAGCTCAAAATTTTGATGACTGGTATTTTCGTAAATATATGCTCTCACTGGCTTTACCTCGATTCCGCAAACGTTTATGAAATTTTGTACGAACGTGGCCGAGCTAGATATAGGTAGCTTTGGGTAATGTGTTGGAAGGGATAAACCGCAAACAGGCAAGGCACACGAGCGTTTCACTAACGAATATATACTGTATATTGAATTAAGATCTACTTACTCTGTTCAAGAACAAATACGAAAACAACTTGCTACGAAAATATCTGTGAAAAAGATTCCTGAAAGACTACAAAAAAATACTGGAAGCCATCCAAACGCCTATACAAAAGCCATCAAGTCATCTTTATCTTTATAACATGGGCTACAATGGTACGAGTATATCGATCAACAAACCACAAGGCATAATTGCTCACACCACGCAATATAAATAAAAAAAACCATGCAAATATAAGTGAGCAACAGAGATGATGACTCGTCTAATTGACTTTGTTTTTTGTTTCCCAGTCCATATTTTGTGATTCCTGATATTCGACGTGTATGAATGTGTTTGGCAGCGTGGAGCACCAGAGTTTCCAGTGAAACCCTTGCAAGCCCACAAATCTGGTACAATATCTGACATGGTTTGAGGTACGCTCAGGGCCGGATTAAGACCTTTAGAGGCCCTAAGCACTTAAAAGATTTTGGTGCCCCATATATATGTAATTCAAAATATAAACAAAAATAAACCATAAAATAAAATTTTATTTTTTGAAATGAAACAAAACTTACAGTAAGATGGAAAATAATGTTTATTTTTGTATACTTCCACTTCATTTATATTTGAAAAGTTTTCTCCTACTTTTTTTAATTGCAAAGTCTTTGATCAGATCCTCAAAACTAATCTTACGTCCTCAAAACTAATCTTACGTAACACATCTGCTTCTATACTTAGTAGAGATAAGGCATCCAGCCTGCCTTGTTGCATAGTTGTTCTGTTGGTATTTTTAATATACTTCAACTGAGAAAATGAACGCTCAGCTGAGCAATTTGTGACCATTAATGTTAAAAATATACGAAAGGCAATTTCTACATTTGGGAAGGCACACTCAATATTGTCTTCTACAATTATTTTATAAAGTTCAGCATGACTGAATCTTGTTTTTACATTTACTATAGCACACGAAAATATTTAATCTATATGTACTTTTAATATGGCGCTCAAAGATTTGATATAAACAAAATAATAACGCAAAGCGTAAAGTGTGTGATTACAACGAAATATATTTATTCTCTCAAAAGGGTTGTTGTTCACTACAAATTCAAACAATGAAAAAAATAAATACTATATATGAATATATATAATTCAGTTTTCAACAGCTTATAGGCTATAAGCCGCGATTATAATAGTATAATAAATCCATGGTAAATCCGACAATGGAAAATTTCTGTGGTGGCCCCCTTCCCTTGATGCCCTAAGCACGGGCTTATTTTGCTTAATGGTTAATCCGGCCCTGGGTACGCTATAGGACACGCACAGGGAGGTTACAATCAAGAGTGTATGTAAAAATTATAACTACAGTACATGATGGCTGCAAACAATATCTCATCCTTGTTTAGGACAAAGGAAGATTGTTATGGCATCAGAACGTTGCCATGGTCTGGCTAATTACCCAGTAAACTACAAACCCAACTAAGTATTCCTGGAGTATCTTACGAAAGAACCAGGGTAAAACAATTTCAAAAGATTTTACGAACAAAGTTTAATGGCAGGAATAGAAAGCTATACTACAACTAGGATCCAACCACAAGCAACACAAAACTGCAGGATTCAAAGTCAATGTGCAAGCTCGTTGCCAATTTGCATATATATATAAAAAGACAACGCGGCGTCCTTCACAGAAAAGATCGTTAGTTACAACGAGCAAACAGCATATTATTCACGCATTTTATCCTTAATAGGGAGTTAAAGTAGAAATAAATTTGTAAGAAACGTCAAGAAATGCATAAATTTCATGAATATAAATAAAAGTGATCGTATAAATTCATTTAACTGATTTAATTAACACAAGAATAATAACATGGAAAAGCGAGTGTGAACACTGTACATGTTTTTCAATGTATCACAGGGAGAACCACATAATACTAATTATATAAACCATTAATTAACGAAAAACTACATTTCTGAACAACCACACCGCCTCGTTAAAAACCCAGTGAGGGACTCAGCGCTGCCAGTTGGTTACAGAAAAAATCTGAAGATATGGACCTTAAAAATCTGTATATTTTAGAAAAAAAACATATATATTGTGTGTGTGTGTGTGTGTGTGTGTGTGTGTGTGTAGACATGAAGTTATGGTATATGCACTTTTCACTTCACTTACCTACTTACGTAGGCCAAGGTTAATATACAAAAACACAACCTTTCAATTCGTGTTTAAATTTCTTTTATTAAATTTATTAATCTGACGCCTGAAATTTGTTAAATTCATAAATGACACATTTTAACTAAAACGTTAATAAGTTTCAGCAGTGTACTGCATACAGTATACTGATTGCTTAAGCTTTAAAATATACAATCATCTCATTATATGCAGGGGCGTACACAGCATTTCTTAAATGGGGGGGGGGGCACACACCACACACAAAATATATATATATATATATATATATATATATATATATATATATATAGAGTGTGTTTGTGTGTCAGCTCAAAATTGATGAGGATTAATTTGGAATCAAAATGAATTGCTTCTTGGAAAACTTCAGTTGTATTTTATTTCCAATTTATGGCCAATAAATTTGCACAAATTAATCGTACGTATAAAGACATATATAACTGTTCCTAAGCCGGCCAAAATTGCTTTTGAGTTTTGAGTTAATAACATGTCCTGGTAACCATAAAATAATTGAAATTCCATATAACAAAATTTTTTTGTGGTGAATGTTGCAAAGTTATCGATTTTTTAAACTTTCTTTTTCAAATATCTTTAATGAGAGTAGTAGTAATTTTTACAATGGGGGGGCCTATGCCCCCTATGCCCCCCCTTATGTACGCCACTGATTATATGTATGGAAACGCAAAAATACGTTGCCTGTCATATGTTTACCCTTCAGCGCATGCTCGCAAGTCCAAGCAATGACAAGTTTCAAACAAGTTGCGCAGTACATTCCACAACGTATCTTTCTATCTGATATCTTTTGGAAATTTCAGCCAGACTCCGCAACTGAACGGGAGGTTAAATGTTGTAAATGAAAACTTTTACTTATATTTTGAAAAACACTCGAGATTTCGAGAAACTTCAATTTTCTGTTCGAATTTCTGTATAGAGGTAAAATGTCTGTAGATTTCCAGAAAAAACTGAAGATCTGGAAACGCTACAGGGACTCCCAAACCAGAACATTTTGCCTCCAGTGTAGCTCCCAATCTCTCTCACCACGTTGCCAATTAGTGTTTTACATTTCAATCTTTAAATTCTTTAACATTTAATAGAATTTTAAATAATTATTTTATATTTAAAATATTCAATTTCACACCATTAACCCAGTTTACTACACTCACCTAACCCCTGTTTAAAATAAGTTTTCAAAAGGAAACCTTATCTTGTTAACAAATTTAAAGATAAAGTTTATATTTGCAATGTAGAAGACGGACAAGAAAACATTTAAATGACAAACCCCATACATTAGATATTTCTTCCATTTCATACATTTAACTTTGTGGACGATAACACTCTAAATTAACCCATTAGTGCCCATCGTTACTTTACTGATTTTGTTCTGGCAAACGCCAGACGATTTTATTCAGTCTTGGAAAAGACCTCTGGCCACTAATAATAATCGAATATACTGTCTGTAACAAAGTTAGTATATGGAAATTGTTTTAGATAAATTTCGTTAAACTTGGCTAAAACAAATTTCAGTTTTACACTCTATTCCAGCGATTTCTCATCAAAGAACATTTTACGTATATATATATATATATATATATGTATATATATGTACAGGGTGTCCGAGAATTATCTCTACAATTTTTGGCTGTTATTAAAAGTCAACCATGAAGTGTAGAAATTCCAGTGTTGTCCCATTTTACAGAGAATCTCATTAAGTTTTTTCTGATACCACGTTTTGACAAGTTTTTTAGAAATGTACTCGGGTGACAGACATTGATGATTTAAAAGCAAGAATCACAGCTGCTATTGAGCGAATTGATGTGGATATGCTGCAGCGTACATGGCAACATTTGGAGTATCGATTGGATGTTTTGCGAATCACTAATGGTGCACATATCGAATGTTTGTAACAACGTTACTTTAATAAAAGAAACCTTTGAAAATACAGATTCTAAATAATCTTATTTAATAATTTTACGTGTGTTATCAAGAATTTTTATTAAAAGATGAAATTGTACAGATAATGTTCGGACACACTGGAATTTCTAAAAAACTTGTCAAAACTTGGTATCAGAAAAAACTTAGAGATTCTCTGTAAAATGGAACAACACTGGAATTTCTACACTTCATGGTTGACTTTTAATACCAGCCAAAAATTGTACAGATAATTCTCGGACACCCTGTATATATTATATGTATATTTATATATATTATATATATATATATATATATATATATATATATATATATATATATATGCAAAGTAGGCGGATAGTAAATAGATAGTAAATAGGCTTCTTTAATGTTTAAATGTTCAAATATCAGCCAGCAGCGTCAATACCTTCATGGTTGTGCTGCTTACTTTAATGTTTTAAATGTTCAAAATGTCCGCCACTAGCATCAATACATTCTTGACAACGGCGCGCAACAGATTGGCATACTGTTCAGATTGTTCGGAGTGGAATGTTGGCACAGGCTATTTCAATTTCGTGTCTCAAGGCCTGTAGTGTCCTTGGTTTTTCAGCATACACAGTGTTCTTCAGAGTGCTCCACAAGTAAAAGTCTCAGGGTGTTAAGTCAGGAGATCGTGGTGGATACTCCGTACATCCCCTACGTCCTATCCATCTTCTAGGAAAACAAACATTGAGAAAATTTCTAACGTCATTGTGGTAATGTGGTGGCGCGCCATCCTGTTGAAAAGTAACACTCTTCTTCCAAAAAAAGGAGCTCTGATTGAAGGTACGATGTTGTCTTGCAGCATTAACAAGTAAGCAGCACCTGTGACAGTGTCCTCAAAGAAAAATGGCCCTATCAGTCCTCTGGAAGACAGACCACACCACACTGACACTCCTGGTTGATTAAGTGCTCGTTCTTCTGTTACATTTGGATTTTCCGTGGCCCAGTACACACAGTTGTGTCGACTGATAGTACCATTAAGTTTAAAAGTGGCTCGTTCGGACCAAACAATTAAATCAGGAAAAGATTGTTTTTCATCACACATGTGCAAAAACCACTCTCAAAATTCTTTTCGACGATTTGGATCGTCCTCATTCATTGCATAGAGCAGTCTAGGTATGTACGGTTTCCACTTTTCACGTCGCAAAATGCGATGAACGCTGGATTTAGAAACACCAGCCTCACGAGAACATTGCCTTGTAGACTTATTTGGAGAGTTTGTGAAGGCCTGTAACACGGTCTCAACACTTTCATTGTCAGTTGAAGTGCGACGTCTTCCAGATCTGCCTTTGTTGACGTTTTACACTGTTCCGTCAGTCTCAAACTTATCACGTAATCTTGTAATTGTTACCCGTGATGGTGGTAATGTTCCAAACTCATTTCTCCAATGTGTCTGTACCTCAGCCACATTCTCCGTCTTCCAGTAGTGCTTCAGAATCCACTTACGTTGCTCAAACGATAACTGCAATGCCGCCATTTCCTGTAACAAGGGATACCACTGTTTTTTAAGTACAATACACCATTACTATACTACTATTACTAAGTACTATAAATATATTAATACATTAGCGCATATTACTATCATCTAAAGTGTGCATGTTGATATATATATATATATATATATATACATTCAACTGCAAAGAACACGCAGTATAATAACGTAAAGAACGACGCTTGTATAGGAGATATTCCGCGCAAGACGAGAAAGAGAAAACAACAAATGAAAAAATGAAGTACCACCTGGAATCGAACCCGGGATCTTCCGATTGCCGGTCAGACGCGATAACCACTACACCATGGACTTCACTCATTTGGAAGAGTGAAGTCCATGGTGTAGTGGTTATCGCGTCTGACCGGCAATCGGAAGATCCCGGGTTCGATTCCCAGGTGGTACTTCATTTTTTCATTTGTTGTTTTCTCTTTCTCGTCTTGCGCGGAATATCTCCTATACAAGCGTCGTTCTTTACGATATATATATATATACACACACAGGGTGTCCCATAAGTCCTGCATCATAGGAGAAATTCATATTTTTCTATTTCTACAAACCATAATTCATATTTTTCTTATACTCGGGATGCCAATTTCCCGTCCACCATTCTGTTCAGTGACGAGGCTGTTTTTCATGGAAATGGTGAGGTAAATCGACAGAACACCCGCTACTGGTCTCAAAACAACCCTCACTGGTATACCTCTTCAAAGGAACAAGGTGCATCTCGGGTGATGGTATGGTGTGGCATTTGGAAGGATCGCATCATAGGCCCCCTCTTTTTCGATGAACATGTCACTGGAGGCACCTACCTACGTATGCCCAAGGAAGAAGCATTTCCCAGTCTCTTGAACGAAGAAGGAAATTTCCCAACATGGTTCCAGCAAGACGGCGCTCCTGCACATTACAGCACCCAAGTAAGGGAATACCTGTACCAACAATTCCCTGGTCATTGCATAGGACGTCGAGGGCCTGTGGAATGGCCAGCTAGAAAGAAGCCCGGATCTCACGCCACTAGATTTTTATCTCTGGGGCCACTTGAAAGCGCTGGTATACGCAGAGAAAATTAGGAGTGTTGAACATTTGCGGCAGTGCATTATTGGGGCATGTAACACCATTACTCCTGACATCATTCACCGTGTGCTTGCTGACTGGGTATCACGTCTAAATTTGTATATTGAAAACAATGGTGGACATATTGAGCACGTTCTGTAAATAAAAGCTTTTGTTTTGCCTTTTTTTATTATTTTTCCTATGATGCCGGACTTATGGGACACCCTGTATATATATATATGTTAATATGATGTGTAAACATTTTATTGGGACACCCGGTGTATATATACATATATATAAGAATAAACAGGAAAACCCAAATATTTATCATTATTTAACATGCATATATTTCGGAAATATTTTCCATCTTCAGTGTTCTAAATTATAAAATATTAAAAAGGTAAAAGGCAGTGAAAATATTAAAATAAAAACATATTGTGGAATGAAATTAACAGTGTTTACTGGGATTAATAATAAAACTTACTTTATAAGTTCCTGAGTGAGTCTCATAATAAATACTGGCACAGAGCCATAGTACAAACACTTTGAAGTGTAAAAGATTACAAAAATTAAAAAAACTAGTACAGTTCCCGCCGCTTCGCTGACGGTTAGACAGGCTAAACTACAAAAAAAGAACCCAGGCGTGAAAATTTTGAGCTTCACATTGTGTCAACATTTCTGAATCTGGTATCTCCCAAAACCTCCTCACCCCCATTCATACAACTTGGGGGCTAACCCCCTCCCCCATTACCCCCACCCCCACCCTTCCCCCATTGCTAAACTACAGAAAAGAACACAGTCATGAAAATCTTGAGCTTCACATTGCCGCCCGTAATACAATTTCTGAATTTTTTTTACAATTTCTGAATTTTTTTCTCACAATTTTTTCTCACAATTTCTGAAAGTGTGACGGACAGACAGACGGACGGACAGACAGACAGACGGACAAAGGACGGACAGCTCTCTTATTATAGTATAGATTAAAAATTAAAAAAATCTATATTATCCTGTGATGATCGGGTCAAAAGCAGAACTGTAATCGTTTCGGGTTGGTTTGGTTTTTCGGATGTGTAACTACTTTCTAAAATGTGGAGGTTGGTTAGTTGGTTGTTGGTGGCATTTATTAATTGAAAATGAAAATGGTCAATGGGGTGACCTGTAGCGAGGCAGTAATCTCTTATAGGGGATTAGGATTCATTCAGAGGGCGTGAAGTAGGGCTAGAAACTCTCATTGTTCATCTACAACATTAAATCTTATTTTTTTCCTGAAGAGAAACTCCCTGAAGTGTTCATCTTGTCTGTCGTCTATTTTTTTAAGTGCATTTGCTGTCAGGCGAAATACATTTTCTCGTAATTGTGATAGAACCTTAATTACGTCTCCTCTCAAGAACTATCATATAAATCTATTAACAGATTTTTGTCCGAATTTTTTCTTGGTATACTTGTATCTGTGTCAAAGAATTCATCTGAATTTTCTACTCTTTTCTTGGACTTAAGGATGTTAAATACAGAATTCAATTGTTCCTTAAGCAGTTCGCTCATTTTATCTGAGTCATTTGTGTATTCAGTCATACTCTTTTAACGGACCAATACTCTCTTTACACTGCATTTTTATTTTCGCAAACGTGTAGAAGTATCTTGGGTTATTTTTTATGGCTTCTGGCTTTATGGCTGCTTCTACTTTGTTTTCCTCCTCGTTAGTCTCATGGGTGAATGTTTGTTTTAGGTTTATCTTTATCTTGCATAATTTCTTTCTGTAGTTTGAATCTCCTTGCTTCGGTTTTGCATCTAGATTTTTTACGGTTTATTTCCGTTGTCTAAATAGTGTCCTCATTTTTTTTTTCTCGAGCTTGCTACGTTTTCTTTTGTCTTTATGGAAAATGGTTCAGCAATGACTTTAATTTAATTTTCTATTACAGTTAATATTTCTTCTGCAGTATTCTCGTTGAAGTAGCAATTTCCACTTTACTTTCTTTAAATCTTCGTCTACACTTTCCCAATCTACTTTCTTTGAATTCATATTTAAACTTTCAAATATTCCTTCTGACTCTCTGGAATGCGTTTTTGGTCTCCTGGTTGCTGACTTTAATTGTATATCGATTAGGTTATGGTGAGAGAAATTCGTAGAGAAAAATATTTCAGTTATATTCGTCCTTATATTTTGTACCATGCATAGGATATTTAAGAAAAGTTTACCGTTCATTTGGAAAAATTTAACAAATACAAAATTTAGTTTAACTGCAACAAAGAATTTGAGGAAAATCAAAATGTTAAAATGCAAAAGTTTTCGTACATTTACTTACAAAAGTGCTTAATGCTGTGTGTGTTCACCTTTTGCTTGAACGACTTCAATCATTCGTTTTGGGTTTTTTCTACAAGGTTTCGACATCTCAACAACAAAAATTTTAGTCCATCCCATTCTTTTAAAGAAAATTGTTACAATTCATTCAGATTCGAAGGGCTTCTTTGCAAACACCTCTTTTCAAATCAAACCATAAATTCTCGATTAAATTGAGATCTGGGCTTTGACAGGGTCATTCGAGTAGCTTGAAATTCTTTTGTTGAAGCCATTTTCATGGTGCTCTTACTTTTATGCTTTAGATCATTATCTTGTTGCAGTACCCAACTGCGACCCATTCACAACTCCTGAACTGAAGGAAATACATTTTCTTCTAAAATTTCTTGATATTTCTTAGAATTCAAGATTCCATTCATGACAACAAGCTTTCCTGGACCAGAAACACGAAAGCATCCACAAAGGAGCAAACTGCTTAACTGTAGGAAGGATTTTTTTTTTCCTTGAATGCAGTATCTGACTTTCGCCAAATTCGTTGTCCCCGAATAATTCAATTTTGGTCCCGGCTTTCCAGAGAACGTTCTTCCAGAATGCAAATCCATCAGTTTGATGACCTTTGGTGTACTTTAAACGGGCTTCTTTGTGCGCTTTTCGTAGCAGAGGATTTATTCGTGCAACTCTTCTATATAGACCATTCTTTCTCAATGTACGACGTACAGTAGAGGGATGGACTTCGATCTTAGTCTGAATGTTTGACAAATATTACCTGCAGTCATTCGTGGATTCGCAGCAACCATTCTTTCAATCCATACAGCTGTACTTTCTGAAATCTTGCAAGGTCGTTCACACCTTTGTAGAGTTTTAATTGTTTCAAAGCCTTTACATTTATTTCTTTATAACTGCAGCAACCGTTGTAAATGGAATTCAAACTTCTCCTTTCTTCCTATAACTCTTTCCAGATTCGTGTGCAGCAATAACAGATCTCTTAAGATCTTTGAACAGCTCTTCACCACTACGAGCCATTGCTTACTAATGGCTTTTACAGTTATCCATCTTCCGTGAAGGTACACAGAAAAAAATTCTAGAATTCGGAATTGCCAAATGTCTCGAATCAATAAACAGCCAAACACTAATAAAAATTTTAGATTCTTCAAGTGGAAGTTGGACACACAAAGTATTAAATATAAAATGTAAATAAATATACGAAAACGTTTGCATTTTAACCTTACTTTCCTCAAATTCTTTGATGTTTTACATAATATGTTGGAGTTGAACTATTTTTTTTTTATTTGTTAAATTTTTCCAAACGAACGGTTAACTTTTCATAACTATCCTATGTATGGTACAAAAGATAAGGACGAATCTAACTGAAATATTTTACTGTACGATTACTTATAAGCGCCACTGTATTATTATATCATTGTTATTTGTCAAAATTAAATCTAAAACGTTCTCTTTTCTAGTGGCTTCATAGATTTCCTGGGTAAGTGCATAATGTTCCATAATATCTAGTAGCATCATTGCCTGGGTTTTATCATCTTTTGTAATGTTACCATGGAACTTCTCAACATGTATAACTTCGTCATTTTCCTTCCGCGTTTTGAATGGAAAGTTAAAATTCCCACAAATTAAAATATTTAGCAGTTTCGCATTTATAAGTGTATGCAACAGTGCCGACCTTAAGGCATGAATTTTTTTTGTTCAATTTCTTGATTTTAAAGCATTGCTCATATTTATTCTGCAGATTCTTACTTCTCGCCGGTTTTTTTATCTCTCCTTTTCCAATTTTGACTGATCTCGGCAGCTGGTCACTTTTCTCCTTTTCGGAAAACTGAGACATACCGAGTTTTATGATTGCTTCCCTGGTTTCTCAGTCCTTGCTTGCGTGTTAAACAGCTCTGAAGACATTTGAGTTCATTGTACCTTTTCAAATCCTGATATATTCATATACTTATTTATTTGGCTACACTATGTTGCACTTTACTTTTACTTAATAAATTAT